>WAAG01063736.1:54534-127974 GCA_013390105.1 Tichodroma muraria | reverse complement strand
GGCCCGGCCTCACGGCGCCCGTGTGTGTGCGGTTGTTGCAGGGCGCCCGCGTGTCAGGATGGCCCGGAGCGAGGAGGACGCCGGCAGCCGCTGCCCGGCCTGGCGCCCCGCTACTCCGTGCGGGAGGCCGTCACCTGGGTGAGGAGCAGCGCCGGGGACACCTCGGGGGGATGCCCGAGCAGGGCCGGGGAGAAGGGGCCGGGCGGGAGCGGGAGAGGAGCGGGGCTGCTCCCCTGACGCTGCCCGCTCTCCGCAGGGAGCTGTGGGCGCGCTGCTGCTGCAGCTGCTCAGGCAGATCGCCTGGCTCAGGTCGCTGCCGGACGCCCGGACAGAGCGAAGGCTTCCCTGGCGTTCCCCGCTGCCCCCGCAGCCCGCAGGTGAGCGGCTGCGGCCTGCGGAGGGCGGCGGGGGGCTGCCGGCTGGGATCCCGGCCTCGCGTGGGTGAGGCTGGCGGAGAGCGGGGAGAGGCTGACGGCCGCTCTCGGGCCCTGGCGGGAGCGTCAGCAGAATCTCTGCTTCGTAACGATTTGGTGCAGTCCCACTCTGTGTGCCCTTACCTTTGTTTTCCGTGCTGGATTCCGCTGCACGAACTTTTCTTGCCTGCGTAGTCAGAGGACACCGAGTGCATGCACAGACCGGTGTTGTCGCCTGCAGCAGACACAGGTTTTGTGCTCTGTATTACAGTGGTGACTGAAGCCTCAACCAGCTGTCCTGGCGAGCAGCTGGGGTCCCAGTTCCTGCAGAAAGCAAGTCCAGAGGCTGTAGCAGAGAATTCATCCTCAGGCATCCCCTCAGGGCAAGGAGAGAGCCAGCCCTGGGCCGATGAAGCAGGTATGTGCCCTGTGCTGTGGGGCAGGATACTTGTGGCAGGGGACCCGGGAGTTCCTCCAAGGCAAGCTGGGAGCCAAGGAGTGTGTAGCCATTTATTGACACTTGAGGAGGCAGGAGAGAGTGGAAAGGCAGAATTTCAGAGAGATGAATCAGAGTCCAGAGACAGGGGGAAAAAACCTGACGGCAGAGACGAGGCTGTGCTGTAACTGCAGGTGACAACAGCTTTCCCAGCACTGCTCTGCCTTAGCAGACTGATTGCAGCATCCTGTCCTGTTCTTTTATTGTGGACAGCTGTTTGCAGCCAGAAGGGTTCAGGAGGATGCTGCACCATTGATCTGGGAGGCTGCTGTACATGGTGTGAAACTGAAGGAATTATTCTCTTCCTGCAAAATGAGGATGCGTTTCTGGGCTCTTCTGCCATAGATAAGACAGTGGAAGGAGGTATCAAAGACATTATTAAAATGAGTTTTATAAAAATAGAAAGATAGACTCCAACAAAATTGAAGTCTCACCCAGGAAAGCATGTCCTACATAGGGAATTTAAAGTCACACCAAGGAAGATCAGATGAGGCCTACAGCTCACTAGATACAGAAACACTGATAATGGCCTGAGGAAAGTTGATGGAAGCAGGAGGCCTGCTGGAACAGTGGCAAGGGGACAGCATTCAGTAGTGGTATAGAAGAGGCACATCAGGAAACCAGCCACAGATGTTGGCTAAATCACAGGATCACAGACTGGTTTGAGTTGTGAGGGACCTGAAAGCTCTTCTTGTCCCCTGCCATGGGCAGGGACACCTTCCACTGTCCCAGGCTACTCCAAGCCCTGTCCAACCTGGCCTTAGACACTTCCAGGGATCCAGGGGCTGCCACAGCTTCTCTGTGTCAGAGCCTCAGTACCCTCACAAGGAAGAATTTAAATAGTGAAGGTGCTGCAGAAAAGGTCAGAGCTGTTCCCCATTTTTTGCTTTCTTTCAGAATTTTGGCTTCCTCCTGTGCTGATTTCAGCTACTGCCTATCACTGCTTATCAAACCTTCTCCTGCCAGAGGTTACCATTCCCATCAGTTGGCAAATGGAGCATTTTGTTTCTATGTCTCCTAATTAACTCCAGGAAAACAGCCAGGTTAATTTACCTAAACTGCCAATTAGACTGTTTAACCCATCTGCTTTAGCCTGGAGCATATTAAGAAGCACTCCAGCACTGGCAGGTGACTGGACATGGACCTCTGGAAGGAGCGGTGGGAAGAAGTGGAGACAGCAGTGCCTGCAGTTGGCACAGCTGAGCATCCTGGAGTGAATGTGTGTCTGACAAACAGTTCCTGCTGAGAGTCAACAGGAAGAGCTTTTGGGCAAACTGATAAATTGAACAGTGACAAGTCACTAAGGCCACGTGGTCTTTGTTCAGATGTTCTTCGGAAGCTGGGAGATCGCTGAGCCTCCAAGGGTGATCTGTAATCCCATGCTCAAACCTGCTCTGTGGCCAGGGGAATGAGCACTGACAGATTGCACAGCTTGGCTTTTAAAAAGGGGTAGGTGGGTGTTGGTTTGAGGCACAGAACTGCAAAAAAGGTCATTCTAATTTGATAGAAACTGTTACAGGATAGAGGTGTCAGCTGCTGGGATGAGTGGGCTGTATTGAAGGTCTTGGAAGGATTTAGGAAGCCATTTCTCAGGCCAGCTTGCTCCCTTGCAGAGACTGGAGAGAGTTGTAAATCTATTAAGACTTCTTTGGGGAAGTCAACAGGCATGTGGAGCAAGATAATCCAGCTTTTAGCTTTCCGAAAATCATCCAGACAGGACCTAAAGCAAAGCTATCTAAAGAATTAAAGCTGATGTGAGGGAACATGGAGGGGTTACTCTTGGGCTGGTAACTCCTTAAAGCACAAGAAAGTTTTCACAGTGGAGAGCCATTACTCTAAGATTCGCCTGTCCTTTGTCAAACCTGTTCTGTTCAGCACAGTCAGCAGTGATTTGGCAAAAAGAGGTGACGAGCAAGGCAGCAGGAGCAGCAAATGGTAGAAAACTCTTCAGGACAGTCAAATCTGAAAGTCACAGGCGAAGATTGCACGAGAACCAAAGCCAGGGTAATCCCCAGATGGGTTAAACAAGTGTGCACAGGGGAGTGTGGCTGTAAATACACAGGCAGAGTGAGGAGTGTCAAATTAATAATTGTCTTGCGGAGGGAACATTTAAAGTCACTGTGGACGTGCTTTTGATAAGGTTTAGTCAGTGCTCGGCAGCAGTGAGGCCAATTAAATGTTAATTATGGTGAAGGAAGGAGCTGAGGACAAGGCAATGCTGTGGGTTCCTGTGAGTCTGGGACGCAGCCACGTCTTGAACACTTAAGGAAAAGACAGTGCCTGAAAAAGAGGGACAAAACTGCAAAGATGACAGGGAGACAATTACATCCAAACACAGACTGACTCTTCAGCTTAAAAAAAGAAGTGGCAGGGGATGTGCTGGTGCTCTGTGAAACTAAAAGTGTTGCGAGAAAGAGAATAAGGACAGTCTTTTTCATAATCCTGATATTAAAAGGCAGCACAGAAGGGTCAGGTAGCAAGTGTGGAAAAAAGCAAAAGGCATTTTGTGTTTGGCCAGTGCCCAGGTAAATTGTGGAACTCACTGCTACAGGCCAGAAGTACAAGCGGGCTCCAAGAAGTGATTAGGTAAAATTACACTTCGAAATGAGACTTAATTGGTCCAGCCAAGCCTCCTGCTCAGATCACAGAACAGCTGATTGCTGGAAAGTTCTGCCAGGGAGAGCGTGACTTTATAATCCCCGCTCCTCACCCTTTCTGCCCAAGCATCTCCAACTGTCACTTGTCAGAGATAATATATGTCAGAAATAATTTGATTTTGCTCCATACATAAGTCCTCGGGTTACATTCCACATTATGTTGTGCATCCATTTTGTGGGAATTTATGGAGAAAAGTCAGGGGGAAGAGATTTGGTAATTTGCACTGAAAAGCCTGAAAAAATGCAGGGTTTTGTCATGTGAGAAGTCCTGGGAATCTTTCTGTGGAAAGTGAAGCTTGATGATCCCTTTCTTTCACTACATTTTGCTTTCTACAGAAAAACCTGCCTGAAGTACAGGATTTTTTTTTCCTGGTGTTTAGCTGCTGAAAGAGGGTGAGGCTGGCAAAATGAGGATGCAGCAGGAAACTGGGGAGAGCAGAAGGAAGGGAAGGACAGACGCCTGGCAGATGATGCAGGGGAATCTGGTAGCAAAGCCTTGCCATGAGAGAGCAGAGCTCAGAGTGCAGCAGAATGTACCTTCCCTGCTCCAGTTTGCTGCTGCCAGCAATGGCAAGGGATCTCCTGGAGAGAATTCCATGTCCTTCCCCGTTCTCTGGGTGTTTCGGTTCATTTCCACACTTGCTGGTGCTGGTCTCCCTGTGCAGTGACAATCTGCTGTTGTGGCAAAGATCTGTGGGATGGAGCCCAACATCTCAGCTTTCCACAAGAACCATTCCAATTTTATTGGAGCTCAATAGGATCAAAATCTATTCCTTTGTTTAAAAAGAGAACTTCAGAAATTAACTTAAAACTTGCTTTAAATAGCATTCTGGATATTGCTACCAGCCAGTCCTCAGCTCTAGGTTCACATCTTATTTCTTTCCATGCAATTCCTGCCTCACTCAGAGGCTTTTTGCTGGAAGTTAAAGGCACAGAGTGAGCAAGCAGGTGATTACGGCCAGTCTCAGTGTTACAGCAGCTGAATGATGCCCTGGGGAGTTGTATTTTACCCCTGGCAGAACTGTAAAATTCGTTATTTCAATTCTGAGATTACAGACATTGCAAAAGTGTGTTTTCATTTCAAAGCACAATGAAACCAATTGGAAACAGTGAAATTTTCCATGAGGCAGAAACGCTGGATTTTGGCCAGCTCTTGGTGTGACTTCGTTCTCGTGGATGTTTTGGGATGAGCAATCTAGGCTGTCTAGGAGAAGATTATTAATTCCTCATTTGGAGCTAGCTGTGAGCAGCACTTGATTAGTCCAGGATGAACAGTGAAGAGAGACAGAAGTATTTATTAACTGCTGAAGATGTCAGCATTGGGCATCCAGAACACTGAAAGCTGCAAGACTGCATGGAAAAAAGAATGTGCAGTCATGTTGCATCATAGCATGGGTTTGAAGAAGTAGAAATAAAGTTGCACAGAAAATTCCAGCTGTGATATTCCCATCTTTTAAACATAACCTGAAGAATAATTTAGTTTGCCCAGCCTCAAAGGTGATTCTGAGGGAATTCAGGTCTCCCAGAGAAGCTGTGGCTGCCCCTGGATCCCTGGCAGTGTCCAAAGCCAGGTTGGATGGGGCTTGGAGCAGCCTGGGATGGTGGAAGTGTTCCTGCCCTTGGCAGGGGTGGCACTGGGTGAGCTTTAAGTTCCCTTCCAACCCAAAAGCATTTTGGGACTCTGATCCTTCAGGAGCTGGGGCTCGGTGTCAGGATCAGTTGGTCCCTGTGCTTTTTGCCAGGTGTTCTCTGGGATTGGTAACCCCGATCTGTGGAGATTTGAGTGGGGAGGGGTTTCCCATGGTGGAGGGGTGCAAGGTGCTTCTGCAGGCTGACAGAATTCAGAGTTAGTGGCTGTTTATTTTTTATGGTTCAGTGGTTTGTCCAAATTACAACATTTTCACAGTAAACGAGGAGTCTCTGATTTAGGAGTAGACATCTGTGCAAAATGTACAGTTTCTTGAAAGTGTGGATGTACTAATGCTGTTTAAACAAGTAGTGGGAGAATTCTTAATACAGACCATTTTTTTTTCCATGGGATTTGCAGTTGTTTGTGTGGCAAAAACCCAAATTACATCACGAGGGAGATACACGATAGAGCCTTACAGTGAGAAATATCAGATAATTTGATGCCTGCTCTGCAAAGAAACAGAAAGCACAACTAATAAATTCACAGATTATACTACTTTTGGTGGAATGCTGCATAGAAATCATGTTTGCCACAGTGATCTTGCTTGTTGGGTGAGTGGGGCCTGTTCAGATAACACACATTTGAATACAGCCAGGGGGAATTGTTTGTCTGGGAATAATGAGGCTGCAGCTGGCACACAGGCCACTGCTCCTGCACGCTGTGGCACAGTGCAGGCACTGCAAGGAGCACTCCTGCCTGCTGCACACCTCATTGCTGCTGCTTCTGGAGCCAAACAGTGCCAGGAATCGAGGAATCAGGTCCTAAAAGGACATTTTCTCATTTGTGTTGGCTCTCACACAACTTGAGAGGGAGACACGGAGAGGGCACAGCTCTGGCTCAGAGATCCAGGCTCCAGCACCTGGAGTTAAATGTCCAGTGGGATCCAGCTGCTTGTGGTGATCCAGATTAAAAATCCTGGCCTCAGGCTGTCTGTCCTCCTTGTGGAGGTCATTGTCCTCTTTCAGTGGCAGGAGTAAATGCCACTGTAACCACTGCCAGCCCAGTCCTGCTCTGAGCAAGGTGGCTTAGCTCGGGCTGGAGATGCTCTGTCAGATAGTTCTGATTGAAACTGGTCACAAAGTGCTGAACACGTGGCTGTCCCAGTGTGCCTGAGAGGGCTGGTCCTGCATCCCCTGGCAGAAGCAGAGCTGCACTGTGCAAAGAAACGACCTGGAGAAGGAGTTGGGGAGGCAGCACCTCAGCTGAGGGCTGCCTGTGATGCTCTGGGCAAGCAGCTGGGAGCTGCAGCAGTTCTGATCCAGGCAAACTGGGCATGAGGAGGCAATGTCACCCCTCCTGTCACACTGCTGGGAGGGGCTGCAAATCAGTAACCCCGTTGGAAATTCAGGAATAGTAGCAAAAAGTCATAAAATTAACCAAAGCTGGCAGAAAAGTGCTGCAGTTGAAAGACATGAATGGTGCAGTCTTTTTAGAATCACAGACAGGAATCAAGAGGGGCTGATTAGTCGTGTCAGGACTTTCAAAAGGAGGAATTGGCTTTTTAATAAAGAAGAAAAAACCTAGAAGAGTCAGTGCCTGGAAGCAGAGACCCAGAGTAGAAGTACTTTAATTTGAAATGAAGCACAGAGGTTTAAAGCAGTGATTACAAGTTACTGGAACATTTAGGAGAGTCAGGAGATTCTCTACTTTTGGTGTCTTCAGATCAAAACCAGGGGCCTTTCTGGAGGAACTGCAGCCACAGGGCTGGATTCCAGTGCTTTCTGTTGCTCCAGAGGTCAGATTGGTTGGGATTCCTTCTGTTCCCACTGTCCCTGACTGAATGGGAGATCAGATCTTCAGGAAAGAGCTGTGGAATAGAGAGGATGAGAAGAGGCAAAGATGCAGCACTGCTAAACTTTGCTTTTTTGTTGGATTTTTTTTTAACGCAGAAGAGTTCCAAATCCCCGTGAGCTCCAGGGTGGGGCCAGTTCTCCACAGTGCAAAGGTAAGGTTTCATTTTCCACCCCTCTGCCTGCACCTTCCCTGCAGGAACACATACCAGAGCTACCCCATGCACAGCCTGAGCAGCACTCACAAGACCGTGAGAAAAAAAAGGGAGATGGGATATACTGACCTCTGCTTTAGCCAGAACAAAATTCCAGGATTTACAAACTGCCATCCTCATCCTTTGAGGTATCTGTGTAACAGGGCTGCTGGCAGGGAAGCACTGAAAGAAAATGGCGAGAAGCACCAAACCAAGCAACCAAACAAAAAAATAAATTCAGCAGCACCAGTGTGTTCCTGTGTATTTGCATTTTGATGCAATCTTTCACTAGGTGATTACATGCTGTTGCTATTTTGGTGTTTACCAGACAACCCATGACTGGGGAAGGTGGTGTCACTCCAAACGCTGCAAATCAGGGCTGGCTCTTGTCTGGTAAAGAGGGAAGCACTTGGGGCTTGAAGAGAGTGCATCAGCTCGAGAGTCACAAGGCCATAAATTATATTATTGTTCTTGTTGTGATTAAACCTGCCAATTTTTTGCAATTCACATCTTAGATGCAGATAATTCTGGTTTTAAAAAGATCACTCGGCTGAGCAATCGCTCAAGGACACTGTGAGCAGAGAGGAGGTAAATTCAGTTTTTAGCAGAGTGAGGTAAATTCAGTTTTTAGCAGAGTGAGTTCCTGCAAAAGGCATCAAGGAGGAATTTGCTTGATCTGCTGAGGGGGTGAGCATTGATCCCCATCCTGGGAGGTGCCACTTGTGCAGGGCTGGAGGAAGAGCCTGGGGCTGGGTCATGGAGCAGCTCAGGGAGGGGCCTTGGACTGGTCTTGGCCTCTTGGGAGTAGCCCCGAGCTCAGCAGCGGAGCTGTGGGTGCCAAGGGGCATTTTCCCCATTCCCCGTGTGCACTGAGCTCCGCTGCCACTCGATGGCACTCAGGGCGTGGAGCTGGGCTGGGCTGAGCCTCCTCCCACATGCCAGGCTGTTCCCTGCCCAGGAGGAAAGGATTTGGTGTGCCCTGCAGGGTTTCAGCAGCACTGGGCAGCGCTCAGTCCAGCCGGGGGGGCTCAGCTGGAGCTGGGTAAAGCACATGCAAAGGTGTGAAGATGTTTTGGCAGGGGCACAGTGTGGGAGAGGGAACAAGGGGTAATGTTATTTTTGTAGGGGGGAGTTATCTTATAATCATGGAATGTCCTCATTTGGAAGGGATCCACGAGGATCATCAGTCACAGCCCTGCACAGACCCCCCCAACAATCCCCCTGTGCATCCCTGGGAGTGGTGTCCAAATGCTGCTTCTGGAGCTCTGGCAGCCTTGGGGAGCCTGCTCAGTGCCCCAGCACCATCTGGAGGAAGAAGCTTCTCCCAAAATCTATCCTGAGCCTGCTGGCCCAGCTCCAGCCATTCCCTGGGTGCTGTCCCTGTCCCAGGAGCAGAGCTCAGAGCTGTCCCTGCGCTGCCCCTCAGGAGGAGCTGCAGACTGCTCTGAGGAGGATCAAGTGCAGACTGCTCTGAGGAGTATCAGGTATTTGCTGAATTCTGAGAGCTCTGCTGATGCCTGAGAGGTTGCACCAAGCTCCCTGGCCAGAGGGGAGGGCAGCAGTGTCCATCCAGCTTCCCCAGGAAGGTGGCTGTGTAGGACAGGGAGGTTTTTGTGTGGACACATGACCTCACCCTCTGATGACTGAACTACCACACAAACAGGTCTCACTGCTTGGTTTCCAAGCAAGAATCTTCTCTAGGGTTGATCTGATTTAGCTGTCTTTAATAGCTTTTTTCTCTGACTCCTCAGGGTGACCCAGCTCAGCGAGGGCATTTAGAGGAAGCCGCTTTCCAATTGCAGCAGATTTTCCGAATTGATATTTCCATTGCATTGAATATCCTTGGTAATGTGGAGTTGGTTTTATTTTGCCCTTAAACCACAGGTTTCTCATTTTGGAGGACCTCCAAATGGTTGCAGGTCTTGTGAGAAGGCAGGGGTGGCAAATACCCAAGCTGAAGACTCCTTTCAGCAATTTTAACTGTGCTTGGAGAGATTTATTGCCCTTTGTCCCATCGTGCCACCTGATTTATGTCAGCATATTTCAATCCAGGCTTGCTTGAAGCTTGCACTGTTGTCCTGACATCTGTAGTTGGAAATTAAGCCATCTCTGTCTTTTTGCAACACAAGATGTCATATCCTTGTATCCTTCTTTTATTGTCTGAGCTCACAGTTTTCCTGGCAAGCTGAAAAAGCAATTGCAGGATTGCAACTCTAAGAAAAGCAGAAGGAAGATGCAATGAGCTAAGAAAAGTCCCTGCCCTATATACACCACTAGTTGCAGCACTGAAAAGCAAGTTGTTTCTGTGTGAGCCATACGCTGTGTTAGCCTGTGATCCCTCTCTGCCACGAGCCCAGAAAAAATCCCTAAAATGCAGCGTTGCCATTTTTCTTAGGGAAACTGTGGAGTGAGGGTTGGTGAGCCAGCTGGAAGTGGCCCAGAGCGCTTGGCGTGAGCCAAGGAAGGCTCAGTGGCTGTGGGGAGGTTGCTGCATTGGAGGCTGGGTCGTGGCCGTGTGCTTTTCCCTGTTTCCGTGGGTTTAGGCTGTGTTTTCCTCAGGGATCGAGAGCATGAGGGCGGGGCACTGCCGGGCGGCCTTCACCTGCTTCAAACTGGCAGCAGATCGGGGCTACAGCAAAGCCCAGTTCAACGTGGGGCTGTGCTACGAGCACGGCAGGGGCACGGAGAAGGACTTGGAAAAGGTATCCGGGGCCTGGGGGCGTGGGTGTGGGCAGCACACATCAGGAGAGGGATCTGTGCTGGGTGCTTGGAGCTTTGTTCCCGTTACCTGCGTGGGAAAGGCTTGGAATATCCTGAGCTGGAGGGAGCCCACAGGGATCATTGATCCAGCTCCTGGCCCTGCACAGCCATCCCAACAGTCCCACCCTGTGCATCCCTGGGAGTGTTGTCCAAACATTCCTGGAGATCTGGCAGTCTTGGAGCCATGCTCATTCCCTGGGGAGCCTGGGCAGTGCCCAGGCTCTGAAGCCTCAGTAGAAAATGCTGGAAATAATAAAAACTGTGGCCTTGCAGAGCTGCTTTCAGTGTCACCAATCCCCTCAGAGAGGTGCTCTGAGATCCCTTTCCCACAGCTTCTGAGGGTTCTCCAGGTGCACAGGCTGTGCTACCAGCACCCAGCGGGGTTCCAAGGAGAAACCTGTCATGTTGCTGTATTTAAGACACCATTGCACATCCCAGGGCCTCTCAGATCTCCAGTTTGGCTCCTGTAACTGCAGCCTGCCACCTAGTGCAAGCTGCCCAGCAGCTGCTGGAGCTGGGAAGAGCTGCAAAGGCAGCCTGGTTTGAGTCATGGTTGGCCCAGTGCCACCCCCCTCAGCTCGGGGGGTTTGAGTGGAGCAGGCAGGGTGGTTCCAGGGCTCTGGGGCAGTCACAATCCCCCCGTCTCACCTGATCCAGGTGATGTTCTGGTGTGGGAGGGCTCTGGGGAGGGATGCAGCTTGTGATGGGTCTAGACACAGAGGTTAAGCTTGAAGGGAGCCACGTCATGTTCAGGGCATGCGTTACCTGGGTTTCTCTCTCTCAGGCAGGTCTCTATTACTGCCAGGCAGCCAGCAGCCGTCACGCCATGGCCCAGTACCGCTACGCCAGGTACCTGCTCCAGCACGGCCCTGGCAGCCTCTGGGACAGGCATCACAAGGCTGTGGCACTCCTGGAGCAAGCAGCAGGGGCTGGGATCACAGAGGTTGGTGTCCATGGGTCGGAGGAGAGAGCCCTGACTGAAGGGCTGGAGCCACAGCCTACAAAGCAGCGTCTGTGGCACTGGAAGGAAAAGCTTTCCAATGTGTTTGTCCCTGCTCACACAGGGGGTTGGAACTAGAGGATCTTTAAGGTCCCTTCTGACCCAAACCATTCCCTGATTCTCCGTTTGTATTCCTGACAGTGCCTGGGAGACAGCCCTGCCTGCAGACGGAGCCGCTGTGCCCCACGTTGGTTTCTGTTAATGGGGTTGGCCCCTGTTAATGGGGCTCTCACATTAAACCTTTGGCTCGGGAGAGCTGACCTGTGCTTGAAAACACGGCTCAGTTTTCGTCTCACAATTCCAAAAGTACAGGTCGCTGTACTGGAGGAACTTCCAGTGCTCGAAGCAAGAACAGATCCTCATTTTGTATCTGTGACTTTCTGAGATGACTCATCTGTGCAGATCTGTGTCTCCTGCCCTCCTTTCCCACTCCAGGAGATGCATTTAGGCATGTGCCATCTCATCTGGGAATGCCAGGCTGGCAGTGCCTGTGCCTCCTGGAGCTCACTGGCCAGGGGGTGCATCTGCTGGATCTTGGGAACAGGACACCAGTGAGAGCCATTCCCTGGAGTTTGAAATGATACTCTGTGTCTCAAATGTGATTTCTTTGTGTTCACCGTGTCATGCTGATTTTTCTTAGGGCAGCCCTGCCTCTCCCAAGAGCCCCTGCACAGGCAGGGTCCTTAACTACACTGCCACAGTAACCCCAGCATTTGAGCAGCTTGAAAAATCAGTAAAAAAACCGAGTAAAATCCTGGCTGATCTGGACCTGTGGTTTTGTTGCAGGCGCAGGCTTATCTTGGAGTGTTCTACATGAGGGGGCTGCAGCCCCAGGAGGAGAGAGGTCTGAAGTACCTGCTGCAGGCAGCAAACAGTGGGGTAAGTAATCCTTCTGCCAGGGACAGCCCTCAGCTTGGGATCTGCAGGTGGAGGATTTCAGGGTTTCTTGGAAATGGGAGCGAGTGTCAGGATTTTACTGCCCAGTGGGAAGGGACAGGGTGGGGCCTTGGTGCCTCTTGGAGAGGAGATAGGCCCTGGGCACAGACCCCACAGAGACAGCCCTGTTGGGCTGGAGCACTTCCTGCAGCACCAGTGCCTGTATCCAGCTTCCAGAATGGTACAGCTTTCCCACTGTGGAGCATCTACACCCTCTTCAGTCAAAATCTTTCACTGCTGCGTAACTTGGAGAACTTCACTGTATTCATCTCAAATCTGTTCTTCAAAATTGGCCCATTGTTTCTCTCCTTTTATAGAGAGGATGGAAAGACTATTTCTAGATTTATTTTTTAATTCAGGCACCTTTAAAATATTTAAACACTTGACTCTCCATTCAGCCTTCCCCTGTTTTTGCTGTTTCTCTTCACAGGTCATGTTAGATCCCCAAGAACCTTCCTGCTTGCACTTCCCCCAAGTGGCCCAGGCTTCTCTTTCTTGAAGGGCAGTGCTACAGTGAGGGCACAGCACTCTCCTGAACCCCCACCAGCATTTAGAGGAGCAGAAGTGTGGGTCTCATGTCTTGCAGCCAGGTTTCTGCATCCCACAGTTCTCTTTCTTTCCACTGTCCCCTTGTTTTCAGCTGCATTGTAACTGCCAGGGTTTTGGGTTTCTTTCTTTTTTTTTTTCTTTTTTTTCTTTTTCTGAAGAACTTGTTCATTTTAACTTCAGTTCCCACAGCTTTTGTGCAGTGGAAAATAATGAGTAGCTGTTGCCTGTTCTGCTGGCTAATAGTTGTGGTAGTGGTGCCCTTTAGTGTGTCCTCTCTGAGTCATTTCTTTTGCAGGCTGCAGAGTGTTGATTTAGTTTGTCTCCGTGTAGTTAAGCTGTTCTACTTTGCTTGGCAGTCTTCTGTCTATTTTTCTAATAATTTTTCTAATTCTCCTTTGACCATTTTAAGATGCTTGGACTAAAAGTGGACTCAGGATGGAGATATGCCATGGATCTCACATAATGAGCTCCTCTGCTTTGTTCTGCATTCCCTTCCAATAATTCCTAGCCCTGCTTGCCCTTTGCCTGGCACTGAGAAGTGATGAGATGGTCTCAGGGAACTGTCACAATGTGATACCCAAATTTCTTGCTGTCAGCACTGCTTTGCATTTGGTAATACTGTTTCCTTTGTGATTGTGTTGCCCACTCCTTAGTTGTGTGAGATCTTCTTTAATTAATTCTTTATAGTAAGATTGACCATTTTCAGTGGCATAACATCATTGTGAACTTTGCCCCATGGGTTTTTACCCTCTTTTCCAGCATGGAGACACTCTCAGTCTTGTGGGACAAGGCCTGACTTGCCACAGCAGCTCAGACATCACAATGCAAGTATTTAGTTCTAAATCTGCTAAAGATCTCTCCTAAGCTTCATCCTTGGCTCCTTTTTTCTAGCCTGGAGTCAGAGGTTTATGCTGAACAGTATCACATGGAGTTGTCCCATTAAATGGATAATTGGCATTTACTGGTAATGCCTTAACACCACAAAATCTGTCAGGTAACTGCAGGTCCTCAGGTGCACCCCTGGCATGTTTTGGTCAGAGTTCTCAGACCCCAAGCATCTTTCCCCATCTCTGCTGCTCGGTGGATGCTGTGGATGCTCCAGAGCCTCAGCCTCGGGGGCAGGCTGATCGTGGGCTCCCTGGGATGTACCCATTTTCCTGGGAGAAGGGCTCCATGGACAAGTTCACTTCCCGTTACCCCGAAGCTGGAATTTATGTTTAGTTGGCTGAAAGAACGCTGGGTATGGACGAAGCAAGGACAGCACCATTTAGTACAAATCCAGAAAAAGGAAAACGGCACAAAAAGTCACAGATTCAGCGTTTCTCTTGTTCCCTCTGCTGGAGCCGAGCTGGGAACTCTGACAAGTGTTTTTCCAACACAAGAACCGCGTTCTACTTTGTTTCCCACTTTTCATCCTCCCTGATTTCCTGCATGCAGCCACAGAATATAAACCCCTATTAAAGAGTTCTGTTGGGGAGCTGGGCCTGACCTCCAGATTTCCAAGGGTGTTGCAGTCACTTCTGCTGTGCTAATTTGGGGGTCTCCCCTCGCTGCAGTCTTGGCTCTGAGGTGTTCATCCTGGCAGAGATGGTGGTGCAGCTCTCCTGATTGAACCCTGTCTCTTGTCACAGCTGAAGTGCCAATCCTTCAACGTGTTTATCTCATCTCTAACGGAGTTTATTGCTGTCATAAACTGAGACTTGCAACATTTTGCAAAGCACCCACTCACTGAGTTCTTCACTTGTCTCTACCAGCTACATCCCAGACAGCAGCACTTGCAATATGTTCTTTTCTCGTGGCTTTATTAAAACTTGCTACTTACTTGGGGATTTTTTTTCTTTTTCTTCCTTCTTTTCTTTTCTCTTTTTTTTTTTTTTTGCAAAGCCTTGTTTTAAAACATGTTTCTGGCAGTCACTTCAGGTTGTGGTGCTGGCTTTGTTACTGGAAAGATCTGTGTGACCACGACTCTGTGCAGTCATTTTAATGTCTTCAGGAGTGTCATTCTGCATTCGTGCTCTCTAAGACCCTTTGCTTCCCACTGGATCTCAAAATTAAAGTGCACAGCTGACACATAAACGTGTCATGGGTTTGGATTTGGCTTCACTGCAGTGCCAACCTTTGCTTTCCAGTTCATTCCCAGCAGTTATATATGTCTGAGTGGTTCAGGTGCTTTTTCTGTAGTGCATATTTGCTTCATTTACTTCATTTCTGCTGCCTGAGATTTCTTGTGGAGTAGGATGAGGTGGGGCTGAGCAGGAGAGTGCTGCACTCTTGTGTTAAAGGGGAATTTCCCAACCCTTGGCAGCAAGTACCTCTGTGCCACTTGTGATGTTTTTACAAGACTTGAGCTTGAACTCTCTTAGGGCAGTCTCAGGGCGTGCTCAGAGTTTGGGCGGGATCAGGATGTGGCGCAGTCGGGGCTGCCCAAGACGCAGCTCTGACCTCTGAGACAACTGGGATGCTCTGCAGAGCTGCTCCTTTGTTCCCCTGCCACAGCCCTGGGTGTTGAAGGGAAATCAGTGAATTTAATTGGAAAGGGATAGGAAGGAGCAGGGCCAGAGATTCTGCTTCTCTCTGGGGTACTGAATTACTGAAGAACCAGACTGAGGGGTGGAGAGGTAAACTTAGGAAGGTGACCAAGGACAGAGCAGTAAACTCTGAAGAAGGTGCTAAAGGCTTTCTGTGTCCTTTCCTGTGCTGATTGCTGTGCCAGGATGCCCAGAGCAGGTACCACGTGGGCGTTTGCTACGAGCAGGGCCTGGGAGTGCAGCAGAACGTGGCGGAAGCGCTGAGGCACTACCGGCACTCGGCAGCCGCTGGGAACGGGCAGGCCCGGGAGAGGCTGCGGGCTTGGCAGCAGGAGCTGCAAGGTACCAGGGCCAGCAGGGCACCGGGGGCTGGGGGACTGCGTGGGGAGGTGACCCCGTGAAGGTGGGGCCCGTATTGCCAGAGGAGGGCTCACACAGGGCCACGGCACAAAGGAGTTCTTTGTGCTGAAGGGGAGGCACCACTTTTTCTTCTCAGTTCTTTCCAGCCCAGCTGGAGAAGCTGTTCCCATAGTGTGATGTGTCACAGAATTTCTGTTGGAAAGACCAGCTGTGTCCTGGGGGACACCAGGCCCAACATCACCAGCTGGGCCAGGAGGGGATTGTCCTGCTCTGCTCTGCACTGGGGCAGCCTCACCTCCAGTCCTGCAGGCAGTTTCGGGCACCGCCGCATTAAAAAGACATTAAACCATTAGAGAGTGTCCAAAAGAGCCCATGAGGATGGGGAAGGTTCTGGAGGGGAAGCCTGGTGAGGAGCAGCTGAGGACACTTGGTTTGTTGAGCTGGAGAAGAGGAGACTGAGGGCAGAGCTCGTTGTGGTTTTCAACATCAGCTCCTAAGGGGCAGCACAGGGCCAGCTCCAGTATCTGCTCCCTGTGACCAGGGACAGGACCTGAGGGAATGGCTGGAGCTATGTCAGGGGAGGTTCAGGTTGGATACCAGGAAAAGGTTTTTCACCCAGAGGGTGGTTGAGCAGTGGAACAAGCTCTCCAGAGCAGTGGGTACAGCACCAAACCTGTGTGAGTTCAAGGAACATTTATACAATGGTCTCAGGCACGGGGTGGGGTTGTTGGGGTGTCTGTGCAGGGCCAGGAGTTGGACTCGATGGTCCTTAGGGGTCCCTTCCAACTCAGGGTTTTCTGTGATTCTGTGGTTGTGTGATCAAGTGCAGCCTTTGCCAGTGTCATTAATACCTTGTTTCTCTGTACTTTCAGATGCTGACACAAAGCATCCATTCCCTTCAGGATTAAGAGCCTCCTCCTCCAGCCCCAATTTCTGGACTATTGAGCCTGTGTCTGCAGGTCTCCACAGCAGCCAGCCAGGGCAGTGTGGCCTAACCCTGCCCCACTCCTGGAGCACGGGCAGACTGCACGTGGTGCTGCTCAGCAGCGCCGGGTGGAGCCGTGCCTTCGGAGCCAGGACAGTGCCACTGGGGCTGCAGGGCTGGGAGCCCCAGCACTGCTGCCAGTAGGGCAGGCAGTAAGTGACACAAGCAGGCAGAGGGCAAGGCAGCCCTTGGTGTGGGCTGGAACCAGGCTGGCAGCGAATGGAAAGAGAAAGCTCTCTCCTCGTGGAACAGGAGGCATTTATAAATACCTGGGGTTTGAGAATAAACCTTGTGATATCTCCTACACCACCAAGTCCTCTGGTCCTCTTACCTTCCGCACAGGGATGTTGCTTCTGCACTTGCATTTCTGTATTAGAGCCAAGCTGTGGCTGCCTCTGGACCCCAAGGCCAGGTTGGACAGGGCTTGGAGCCACCTGGGACAGTGGAAGGTGTCCATGCCACTGCCATGGCAGGGGGTGGAACAGGATGAGCTTTAAGGTCCTTCCAGCCCAAACCATTCTGTGGTTCTGCACCACAGTGGTGTGATCTGGGGTTCTAATTCCAGTAGCCCTGCATGTCTTGCTCGTGGTCCCCCAGGGAGGTTTACAAGCCACCATACGGGGATATTGGCAACTAATGCTGGGATTGTCCTGGCCCACACCCTCTGAGGCAATTTTCTCTCTCTCCAAGGCAGGTCCCCACCGTGCCCCTGCTACCAGCTCACTGTGGGCTGGCTCTGTGTTGCCATTATGGAATTTTAAACTGCCTTCAAACCTGGGCAAGCAAGAGAGTGAATTCTCATCGTTAGGGCACAGTTTTTATGGGATGTGACAGATCCACCTGTTGTAGCAGTAAGGTGACAGCTGTCCCCGGCCATCCTGCACCGTGTCAGTGGCCTCCTGTCCCCACTCTTCCTCCTGCAGCCCTGGCAGGGAGCTGCTCCCACGGGCACACCTCTGAGACACAGTGAGCAAGGTTTGCTTCCAAATCCATCCTGTCCCTGTTTGCTGAGCACGCCAGCTCATTTTCAGCAGAGTGGATAAGGGATGCTCCCAGCGGGAAGGCACCACTGGCAGGCAGCAGCAGCAGGCAGCTGGTGTGATAATTTCTTCCACTGGGGCAGCTGAATCCGGAAAAAGGCATTTGTTCACACCAGTTTAAACTGGTTCAAGGGCATCTGTGCAAACTGCCCAGCTTCCTGTGGGCCTGGTGCTCTGTGTAGATCAGGCTCTGCAAAACAAAGGCAATGGCCCCATCCTGAACTTCTCCGTGCAGCAAGGGAGGGGCACAGCCAGCCCTCAACACATCTGATTGTTCTTCTGGTCTGCTCTCTCCTTCTGCTCAGACCAAACTTTCTTAGACCATTTCCTTTATCAAGCAGGATACAAGGAGCAGGAAATTCCTGGGGTGGATTTCCTATGCTGTGATAATCCAGAGCGTGCTTACGCATCGGTCAGGATGGGAGAGGGGCTGGGGGGGCTGAAAGCAGTTTGCAGAATCAGGAAATTGAACCAAGAGGGAGGAATTTGTCTCCTTTTAAACTTGCTTGTTAGGAGGTATTTTTGTGTAAGGATTGTCCTGTAACAGGGACATCAAAGCAGCTGTGCAGAGGGAGATGTGCTGGGTTTTGTCCCTCTGTCTGTGCTCCCAAAGTGCGGAGGAATCCCGCAGGGCTGTCACAAATGCCTCCCTCATGGTTTGCACAGCTGCATCTCAGTTAGAATCTGCCTCTCTGACATTGTTTTTGTGCAAGAACTTGTTTTGTTTGTAAAACAAACCAGCAAGAGATTTGTGGTAGCGGAGCAGCAGCACGAGCAGGCCAGGCCAAACCCGCCCGTGGATGGGTGCCAGACGTGGGCTCATCTGTACAAGCATTTTGGATACTCGAAATAAAACAGGACATTTTGGATATTAAAACATCCACCTGGGGAAATCTCACTCTATTCTCTTGTCATTTAGTCCCAAGAGCAACAGGAAGGGGTAACTTTCTCATTTACTCTGCTTTAAATGATCTGTGTGATTGTCTGGTGCTGTGGCTCGGGTGTGTACACTCCTGAAGCTGGGAACTGTCACTTCCAGGTACATGGAAAAGAACAGGGGTGGGATACCTGAGATGGTCCAGGAGAGCCCAGAAGCCCTTACCTGCTGTCTCCACACTGCTGCATGAGCCCATGGGACAGCACTGCCCCTCCCTTCTCCAGGACTGCAGAGATACAAACACCTGTGTGCTTCTTCCTTTGTCACCAATATCTTGGTTTTCCCACCCGTGCTATTATCCCAAAACTGTCTTACAGCTCCCAGACAGACAGATCAAAGTGAAAACCCATAAAAAGGGTGAAGCTTGTGACTGAATATTTCAAAGCAGTGTTTTCACACTTCCCTTTTCCCAGGTTACCTTTGGCAGACTCCAGCCATCTGGTGTCTGCTTTTGGATAAGGACTGTGCTCCAAAATCCAATGGCCTCAAAGGAGAGAACAGAATAGAATGGAATGGTTAAGGTTGGAAAAGACCTCTGAGATGATGAAGTCCAGGTGATCGATCCCCACCTTGTCACCCAGCCCAGAGCACTGAGTGCCACATCCAGTCCTTATGGAAAAGGAACTTGTGAGCACTTGGAGAAACATAGGAGAGATGCCAGTGCTGATTTTGGGGCTTTCACAAAGTGCCAAGTTCCCAGTGGCAGAACCACAGAAACTGGAAGGACCCGTGGGAGACAACAGGCACATCTCCCCTTCCCCAGCTGCCACTTCAGGCTTTCTGCACATATATTATGTCAGCTACACTGCTGACAGAGAGGGTGGTGGTAGAAAAAAAGAGTTTTATTTAAATAACTGAAAGCCTGGAGCCCAGCTGCAGCAGTGGCTGTGACAGGTCCTTCGCAGTCCCTGATCACACGGATGGATCTCACTGTGCTGTGGTTGTTCTCACAACCCCCCTGCCCGGGCCTGTCCTGCTGCTGGGTGGGACGGGAGGCTGGCAGAGCACTGGGACAGCAGGGTGGGAGACGAGGAGGGCAAGCACAGGCAGGTGGAGGGCAACTAAAGGTAAAATGAGTTGTGGAGAAATTCGATGGGGCGAGGCAAAGGAGGAAATACACCTGTCTAGGCACGGGTCGTCCAGTGACCCTGGGGATGGGCGTGGGCAGCCCGAATCCCGGGCTGTTCTCTCCCTGCCGCGGCCAGCGAGCTGCTAGAGCCCGGGAGCAGCGTCCCCCCGGCCCAGGCTGTGCCCGCGGGCCGACAGCTGCCGCAGCAGCCCCGCGCCCGCCTCGCTGCGCCCCTGCGCCTTCTGCGACAGGATCAGCTCGAACAGGGTGCTCATCTCCGACAGGAAGGTGCTGGCCAGCCTCGTCCCAGTGCCGCCAGGGTCAGCCCCGGCACCTTTGCCGAAGGTCTCAAAGGTCCTTGGTTTCTCCTGCCTCGCAGCTTCCTCGTCCTCGGGGCAGCAGGGCGAGCCGGGGGAGAAGACGTTGTCCTTGTAGCTGCTGGTGAGGGGCAGGGACAGCCGGGCCACCCAGGCTGGGTCTGCAGCTGTCAGCCTCTTGAGGGCCAGCTCTGGGGAGGGACAGCACGGCAGAGAAGAGGGGGAGAAAATGAATTAATACAAGTATTGATAAATGAAAATATCTAAAATCAGCTGAGAGGAGTGATTGTGAACAGGTCACCGGTGACACCGTGCGAACCGGCGGCTAAAAAAAAGCCAAACAAAATAGAACTGGTTTAAAACTATTGGGGGTTTTGTTTTGTTTTTAATATAATAACCATTAGAATCACTGCGCATTCTCATTTGTTGCAGTCTCAATTGCCACTTCACTAAATTGTTAGCAAAGCCTGAGAGAGGGAGGGTTTAGGACTGGCTGAAGGGGAGCAGACAATGGAAAGCTTTCCAGGGGGAAGTGTTGGACACAAAGATAGTGGACTTCCCCTCAGGGTCGCTCCAGGGTGGGAATTTGCTGCTAAGGAGGCAGATTGAGACCGAAAAGAAATGGGTTATTGTGAAAACAATAATACCAGAATGAAATTCTGGATTATAAAATGCACAGCTGGGTGGTTGGAGAGTGGGACCGAACAACTGAGCTCTAAAGTAGTTGTTCCTCGATTGGAAACAGCTGAGGAGCAGGGGGAGCCTGGGCTGGGGGCTGGGCCAGGCTCGTTAGTGCACCACTAATTTGATTGTGGCCCAAAATGGGCAACTGGAATCACACAGAGGATTGGTCAGGGTATTCCCTTCTGGCAGGGAGGCACAGCCAGGGTGGATTGTTACTGGGTCTGATTAGGGGAATTACACACAAATCTGATTATTCATCTGTGGGAGAGGGAGCTGAAACGACACCAGCAGGGAAAAGTCTGGAGATGAAACCAGGAGTGATCCGGGCTGACACAATGGAGACCCCAAGAGCTGGGGGTTGCTGCTCCTAAGGAAGCAAGTGCTCTCCAGGGATCTGACTACAACCTGTCATTATTTTGAGGAGACAAGCACCAGCAGAGGAAATCTTTATGCTTAAAATAGTGTTGGCAAGAGAAGAAGTGATTATAGCTGTCCATGAATAAACATCTCCTGGAAAATAAAGGAAGGACCCCATAGCAGGGAGAGCCTGGAATAGCTTCCTCGTCAGACAGCAGGAAGAGGAACAGGGATTCTTGTTTTTCGAGGTAGCTGGTAAACAAGAGTCTGTGCCGTGGTGCACAGAGGCTGCAGTCCAGCCCCTCATTGTTCCTTCCCAGAGCACATCCCAGGACCTCAGGGGGTTCAGAGCGGCCACATAGTTTAAAAAAGGCGTTGGGAGCAGCAAAACCTCACTGGTAACAAAACCCAGCGGCCCCAGGGCGGCAAGGGCTGGTGTCACTGTAATAATAATTGTGTGGTTCTGGCTTAAAAAGGGGCATCTGAAAGGAGGGGCCCCATTCCAATGCTCTTATCCTGCTGATTCCAGAGGGTGATCGATGCCCTGCCACAGCTGGGACGTGGGATCTGCAGTCAGTGACTGAGACGAGGCTCCTTCCTCAGCCAGCCAAGCAATTGCTCCTT
This sequence comes from Tichodroma muraria, assembly GCA_013390105.1. Lineage (NCBI taxonomy): Eukaryota > Metazoa > Chordata > Aves > Passeriformes > Sittidae > Tichodroma > Tichodroma muraria. Next base: position 106,588 of record WAAG01063736.1, on the reverse strand, counting down.
TTTCTCTGGAGTGCAACTGCCCTGGGGTGGGCTAGGGGTGCGAGCTGGGACTCCGTCCTGGCAAGGAGAGAAGGGCAGGTACATCCCTCTAGATTTTTGTTTCAGCTGGAGCCCCAAAATTCTTTTGTGTTGCTTCACATCCAGGGTTTCTCTCTGTAATCTCAGTGTTTGAGTTGCAGTGACTGTTCCTGGAACAACACCACGAGCGTGCTGCAGGTTTTGCTGTAAAACGTGCATTCCTCTCCTCCCCAGTCTGCAAGAAGCCCCTTCATTCCCTGAATACTTGGCTGCCTCAGCTCTGGAGCAGGGCACAACTTGTCTGCTCTCTGCAGGGAGAGCTGGGCTGAAGTCCCGTGGCCATGAAAACCTCATAATTAGGTATGTTTAATTTGACCAATAACTCTTTACTGCCTTGTTTTAATGCTGTTTGGGGAGCAGGGGTTGTTTTTATCATCCATAAAGTTCTATCTCTCATCTGCTGCTGGGAGTGCTGTGCTGGGCTGCTGGGGGATCAGAGCTAACAGACGGTGCTGGGAGTTCATCCCGCAGCATCAACAATCCCAGAGCTGCCTGGGATTGCAGTCCCCCCGCTGGGAACAGCACAAAAGGCCCAGCCAGCCTCAGCCAGCTGTTAGGATGCTCCTGAGCACCAGCAGTGCTTCCTTCCTCCCTCTCAGGATGCAAGGCCACGGATCAGTTTGTGTTTGGGAGAGGAGGAAGGAGCCCGGCAGCTCCGGCGGCTGCGCTCGCCCACCTTTGTGGGAAGATCTGGGCTCCTGGGAAGGTTTGGCAGGTCTGGGCTCCTGGGGAAGGTTTGGCACCCCTGGAACAGAGCAGCCTCTGGGCATGGCCAGCAGGGATCCACACAGCCTCAGCATTTCCTGCTGGCATGGAGCAGGCTGCCCAGGGAAGTGGGGGAATCATCATCCCGGGAATGGGGATGTTGAATGGGAATGGGAATGGCACTGGGGACACGGGTCAGTGGTGGACATGGCAGTGCTGGGGATCAATGGTCTGGGAGGGCTTTTCCAGCCCTAATGATCCTATGGAATTCCAGGACTTCGGCCAAAAGGGTTTTTTTCCTGTCAGATCCAAGAATCACGGGAGATGGCGCTTCATGGATCAGCCTCACCATAGCCTAGATTTTCTATCCTTGTGTAGGCAGGACTGGATCCAGAGCTGCTGGGCAGCTCCACCAGGCCCTTTTCTGGGATCAGGGCATGGCAGTCCACCTCGGATGGAGCTGGGCTCCTCTTTGCTCCCTGCCCTTGGCTGCAGGACCTCGGAATCCAAGGAAACTTTTAGGTCTCAGCCCTTCCTTTGTTTGCTCCTTACTGGAACAAAAGAGCAGGGAGGTAAAGGGGGAGAAGCAGCAGGTTCTGTCCATAAGGAAGAGCACCAAAAATGCCCAGCTCTGGAATTCAAACCACCCCAGCAGCAAATCTCAATGAGTTTCTCTTCTGTGAGAGGAGGAACACAGAGGCTCCACAATGAAATTTCTGCTACAGGACATGAGTCAGCCCAACTCTTTCAAATTGAAATGCCAAGAGAGGAGATTTTTAGAACAAATCAATAAAAGGAACATGTAGAAAATGTCAGGCCCAGATGGTATTCACCCCGGAGTGCCAGAGGAACTCAGATATGAAATTGCCTGGTTTATTAGCTGCTGTTCATTAACTACTGCTTCAAATGAATGCAGGATCAGAGGGAGGGGAGGTGGAAATGGTGACAGGAGTTTTTAAGCGCGTGAAGGTGAATCCAGCCCAGGCAGATTCAGAGAAATCCTTCTGTGCAAGGCTCAGCAGAGAGAGCCATGGAGCTGCTGCTCCCAGAGGAACCACCTGACATTGTCACATGGGGAACTGTGTTCTGGAAATTTGGAAGGGCTGGATGGAGAGTCCTGGATGACTTTGGACAAGGGTCTGGAGTGCCAGGACACAGGGAATGGCTTCCCACTGCCAGAGGGCAGGGATAGATGGGATATTGGGAAGGAATTGTTCCCTGTCAGGGTGGGCAGGCCCTGGCCCAGGGTGCCCAGAGCAGCTGTGGCTGCCCCTGGATCCCTGGCAGTGTCCAAGGCCAGACTGGACATGGGGATTGGTGCAGCCTGGGACAGCGGAAGTTGTCCCTGCCCATGGCAGGGGGTGGGATGGGATGAGCTTTAAGGTCCCTTCCAACCCAAACCATTCCAGAATTCAATTCTGTGAAGGCAGAGGTCACCTGAACTGGTGGAACAGCACCAGCCAGGCTTGCAGGAGACCTGAGCCGTGCCTGAGTTTACAGCCAGGTTCTGTAGGGACTGATATGTGTTAAAAGCTGGGAAGTGAGGGTAGGAATAATTAATCTTCCTCACCAAGGGAGGTCATTAGCAGAGTCCCAGAGTATCTGCTCAACACAGGGATAAATGACATGGAAAGGGGACAATGTTGGTGTTGACTCCACTAAAACACCCAAAAGCAGAAGGTTGCTGAAGGACCTGATAATGCTGAGTGGCATGAGCAAAATGTGGCTGGTGAATTTCTGTGTCACCAACTGTCAGATAATTGTCCCAGGGAACAACAATTCTACCACAACCTGTCATGTGTTGATGTCTCTCCCTCCATGCAGAGGAGGGATTTGGGAGTCACAACAAACAGGGCTCAGCGTGGGGCTTGGGCAGGACAGGAATGAGGAACAAACCAGAAAACCTCCTTTGTGCCCCCAGTGGATCCTAGACACTGTGCACAATTCTGGTCACACATCTCAAAAAGAATAAAATTGGCAGCAGCAGGTTGGTCACGGGAGATGAAGGGGAAATAGGAGTCCAGTGGGGCTCTGAGGGTAGAGAACATCTTGAGGGGTTTGACAAGGACAAGTATCCACCTTTCTCACTCTGCATGGACCAGGAGACTATGAAGGGAGGGCTCAGGCCAGCGTGGGAAGCAGCTCACCAGCTGCAATGTGGAACTGGACCTCACCCCTCAGCAACGACAAAGGCCAAGCTCACACACCACTAAACCCTAAACCAGAGCAGACACCTCCATGGGAGGGAAGAGCAGCCATAAACACATGGAAAAATCCAACGTGAAGCTCAGCAAGTCCCTTGGCCTGGTACCAAAAGCCCGGGATGGTCCAGACACGCTGCCCCACGCACTGCCCCTGCCAGAGCCGCTCGGGAGGAGCCACGTGCCCTGGCCGCTGCAGGCCCGCCCACTGGCCCTCCTGGGTGGGGTCAGTGTGGGTCACCTGAGGAGATCCCCCTGCTGGAGCCCCCCCAGCCCCACCCTGTCCCAGCAGCGAGGTCACCTCACCTGCCTGTGGCTCCAGGAGGGTCTCCAGCTCCTCTCCCACGAGCTGCTGCACGGAGAGCTCGAAGGCGCTGTCGGAGTCGCGGTCCCCGGCCTCGCTCTCGCCGTGCCCGCTGTCCTTGGTGCTCAGGCAGTCCGTGTCCAGCCCCGTGTCCAGCCCCGCAGCCCTGCCAGGGGTCACAACACCCAGGTCACTTCAGCCCCCAGCACAGCCCTTGGAAGGGGCTCTATCTCCCCAAAATGCCCCAGAGAGGGGCTGCGGGCACCCTCCCCGTGCATCACTCTCAGAACCGAAGGCATTTTGAGTTCCCATCAATTAATGAGTTTTGGGGCTTTGCTCCACATTTCTTGCCTGAAAGGGTTTTTATCCTTCTGTAGCAAGATCAGAGAACCACAGGAGGGTTGGAAGGGCCCTTAAAGCCCATCTCATTCTAACCCCTGCCATAGGCAGAGACATCCTCCACAATCCCAGGCTGCTCCAAGCCCCGTCTAACCTGGTCTGGAACATTTGCAGGGATCCAGGGGCGTATCCTGAGCAAACAGAGACCTGTTGGCTCCTCCCCATGAATTCAGAGGAGCTTCCCTCCCGCAGGACCAGGTGAAGAGCACCCCAGATACCCTGGAGCTGCTCTCCCTCCCTCTCCATCCTCTGCAGCTGCAGGTGAGAAAGGTGGAGAAAGCTGTGTCTGCCCATGGCCTGCCCAGGTGGGGACAGGGGGACGTGGCAAGGCAGTGATGAAGACTCAGCACCTTCAGGAGTGTGCACCCAGAGCACACAGTATAATTTAATGGGAACACCATGAAGTTTGGGGATATCTTTGGCACTCAGCTGGGATATCTCAGTGTTTCCAGCCCTGCTGCAGTTCCTCACTCATCTGTCCCCTGGCAAGGGGTCAGGTGTCCCAAACTCATGTTGATTGATGGGCACTAAGAAAGTGTCCAGAGCCATGAGAACTCATCCTTGTGCTGCTGCCTCCAGAGCTGGGCCCCTCTGTGCTCCTGAGCACCCAGAACTATCGGAGCTCTTGCCATGGGATGGTTCATGGCCACGGAGGAGCCCAGGTGAGTATGGAGGGACCTGCCAAAGGTGCGCCAGGAAGGAGGCAAAGAGCAGCTCGATACCACTGGGAGTCAGGACCAGAGGAGCACAACCAGCCCCTGAAGGGAGAACCTCCAATCTCAGGGGATGAGGCTTTTCCTTCTGTGTCTCTGCCCCGGTGTCTCCTGCCCTCGGAAGTTTTGGACTGGTGCGGCTGCAGCAGGGGAAGGGGGCGTGGGGAAGGGAAGTGCTGGGAGCCAGCCTTACCTGCTGCCATTCTTGGCCGTGTACTTGTTTCCCCTGTAGTTTGTTTTGGGCTGGAACTGGCCCTGGTGCAGCAGGGAGAGCAGCTGGGAGATTTGCTGCAAGGCAGGAAAAGCCTGTTGAGCCCCGGGCTGGCCACTCAAGCTGCTTCCTGCCAGGACGTCCCTCCGAGCCCCCTGGCCTTTTTATAGCGTTTCCTCCTCCTGCAGATGGCTCAGCATCCCCACACCGGGGGAAAAACAAGCCCTGGGCAGCCCACCTGGGCTAGAGCTTCCCCTGCACCCCTCCTGCTGTTCCCTGCTGCCCATGGGATTGTCCCCTTCTCCCCGTGACAGCGCCGCTCCCGCGTGTCCCGGTGGGGTGACCCTGCCTGGGTGGGGTTTGTTCATCCTACCCAGGCTGTCGAGGCATCACTGCCCAGGCCTGGGGGAAGAGACCAACCAAAGACCATCAGGCTGCACATTCCCTCCGGCCCAGGGTGGGCAAGGCCCAGGCTAGGAGGGACTGGGGGTGTCCACACTGTGGGAATGCCGGAGCTGCTCCTACCTGCACTGGGGGCGACTCCATCGCGAACTCCCCGGTCGGGCTCTGCTCCGCCAGGGCCACCAGCGACAGCCGGACCAGGCTCCTGAGGATCTGCTGGTGGGGCTGGGGCTGCCCGGGTCCCCCCGGACCCACGGGCTGCTCGGGTGGCACTTGGGGCTCTCCCAGGGGTGGCTGCACCAAGCTCTTGCCGTGCAGCGGTGCCTCCGGGGGGCTCACGGCCTCCTTCACCAGGAGTTTGGGTCGGTGGGGCTGGCAGGGCCGGCGCTGCAGGATGGGCAGCTCGAAGGCGCCCTGCTGCTCCTCTGAGTCTTTTTGTGTCCTCTGATTTCTCAGGGTCCTGTAGAGAGTGGGCGTGAGGTGAAGGGGAGCCTGTGGGGACCCCCCGGACGCGGGGGTGGCTGTGCCAGGCTGCTCCTCCTGGCAGGGCCGGGTGGGCTCAGGCTCCCGGGGGCGGCCCCGGAGCAGCGGGACCAGGTGGATGTCGGCCTTCTGGATCTGCCTGTGCGGCTTCTTGAGCTGCTGCTGCCTGCGGGCGTCCTCTGCCTCCCGGCAGTTGTAGGCCATGCCGTCCTTCTTGTCCCTCCTGCGCAGGGACAGGGTCAGCGCCAGCAGCAGCAGGCACCCGCCCAGGAGAGCGGCCAGGCAGATCACGAGCACCACGGAGAGGCTCGGCCAGCCGGGATCCTGCGCTGACATCTCGGAGAAGGCCCCGTGCTGCCGGAAAAGCAAGCGGAGCCGGGCCAGGGTGTGCAGGGGGGGGTCCCCCTGGTCACTGACCCGGACCAGCAGCTCCTGCTGGCTGCCGGCCAGGCTGCTGGCATTGCTGGCGTTGAGGGACACCTGCCCCAGGAGGGGGTCCAGGATGAAGAGCCCGGCATCATCCCCCCCCACCAGATCATACCGGAGAGCCCCGTTGATGCCGGAGTCCACATCCCTGGCCACGATGGTGAAGAGGAAGGGACTGCCAGGGCACGACACGAGTGTGGAATTGGTCACTGCCGCAGCCCCCTGGGTGCTCCCATTCCCGGGGACCACCCAGCAGCACCCGGTGCCCACATTGACCAGCACAGAGAGTGTGGCCGCCCCTCCCACCAGCGCTGGTGTGGTGATGATGGGTGCATTGTCGTTCCGGTCGAGCACAGCCAGCCTGATGGAGATGTTGGATGCCAGCTTGGGATGCCCTCCATCCTCTGCTGTCACCAGGAACTCCAGGCTCCTCACCTGCTCGTAATCAAAAGCTCGGAGGGCAAAAACGTCCCCAGTGATGGGGTCGACCGAGACCAGCCCCAAAGCAGAGGGGTCCAGGATCCTGTAGGTGACTTTCCCGTTGAAGCCCAGGTCGGGGTCAGTGGCACAGACAGTGAGCAGGAAGGCAGGGGCTTCGCTGTTCTCAGCAACGGCAGCCTCGTAGGCGGCCTCCTCGAAAGCTGGGGCGTTGTCGTTGACGTCGCTGATGCAGATGGTGAGGTGTTTCAGCACGGCCAGGGACAGGTCCCCCATGTCCCGCACCACCAGCGTCAGGTTGTACTCGGCGCGCCGCTCGCGGTCCAGCGAGGCGTTGGTCAGCAGCGCGAAGCTGTGGCTGTTGGTCCTCTTCAGCCTGAAGTGCTCGTACCCCTGGCTGAGGGAGCAGAGCACTTGCCCGTTGCTTCCCGAGTCGGGGTCGCTGGCTGTCACCAGGGCCACAAAGCTGTCCTTGGGGAGGGCCTCGGACAGCACAGGCACCCGCGCGGCCCAGGTGACGTGGACGTCGGGAGCGTTGTCATTGACATCCAGGACCTTGACCAGGACCTTGCAGTGCGCCGGGATGGGGTTGGCGCCCAGGTCCCGCGCCTGCACGTCCAGCTCGTAGGCGTGGGTCTCCTCGTAGTCCAGAGGGAGCCTCAGGAGGACGCTGCCCGTGCGGGCGTCGATGCTGAAGGTGCTCAGCACCTCGGGGGGTGCGTGCCTGCTCAGGCTGTACTCGATCTCCCCGTTGGGACCCTGGTCGGGGTCAGTGGCCGTGACCGTCACGAGGAGGGTCCCGGGCTGGGCGTCCTCCCGAACCTCCACCGTCAGGGAGCTCTCTGCAAACACGGGGCTGTTGTCATTGGAGTCGAGGACAATGACTTTGATCAAAGCAGTACCTGATTTTGGTGGCTCCCCGTGATCAGTGGCCGTCAGCACGAGGTCGAAGGAGGAGTGCAGCTCTCGGTCCACCTCCTTAACCACGACGAGCTCCGCGTGCCGCGTCCCGTCGGAGCTGGAGACGACCTCCAGAGCAAAGTGCTCGCTGGGGGACAGGGCGTAGGAGCAGCGGGCGTTGGGGCCGGCGTCGGCATCCAGGGCTCGATCCAGCGGGATCCGCGTCCGCAGGGACGCGCTCTCCGAGATCTCCAGCTCCAGCTCGGGCGTGGGGAACCGCGGCGCGTTGTCGTTGACGTCCATCACCTGAACCTCCACGTGGATCAGGGCCGGGTTCTGGGCGGCCAGCACGTCGAAGGACACCCAGCAGGGATCACTGTGGCGGCACAGCTGCTCCCTGTCCACCCGGCCGGCCGTGCTGAGCACCCCATCCCCGCGGCCCACTTGCAGCGGGAACCCCCCGGGGGTCTCCATCAGCTGGAAGGTCTCGGCCGCCTCGCCGCTCCCGCCGCCCTCGAAGTGCTCGGCCAGGCTCCCTATGACAGTTCCCGGGGGCACCTCCTCCAGCACCCGGTACTGCACCGTGAACGTGGCCACCTCCTGGGCGTCGGCGCTCAGGAACAGGTACCACCACCACAGCGCCGGCAGCCGCAGCGCCGAGCGGCTCAGCCCCAACACGCTGCTGGCAGAGCCCCCGCGGCCCCGCCGCGCTGCCATGGGCTGTCCCGCCGGCCACCGCATCCCCGGAGAGTCCTCAGGGCCACCGCAGGGCCTCGGCATCCTCTCCCATCTCCCAGTGCCGCGGGCTCCAGCCAGAGCTTGGAGAGGAGGGGAAATCACAAGCAGGGCTGGTGATTGTCCCTTGCGCTGCCATCACCGGGGACAGCGCGGGAGCCGGGAGCCCCCCGGGCCGGGACAGCCCGGAGCGGAGGGACCGTCCCCGGAGCAGCCACCGGCCGGCTGGCCGGGTCGGGGATGGAGCGGCCGAGATCCTATGGAAACCCCACCTACAGGAAAAGGGAGGACCGGGCTGGTGCAATGCCGGGGCGGGGTGGGGGCTCGTGGGGCGGTTCGGGCCCAGCTGCGAGAGGGTGTGGAAGTGCCCTCCGAGCCCAGCCCGGGGGGACCGTCACGGCTGTCACCTGCAGAGCATACTGCCCACAAGCTGGGATTCCTGCAGTCCCTAACCCACCAGAAACCTCTTACGCTTCAGGAGGAGGTGATGGACTCCTGCTCTTGCATTGACCCAAAGCCTTGTTCCCCACACTTTCCCATCTCAGACTTTGACATATTCTTACTTTGCCTAAATCCATGTGCAACCCCTGCTCCTTGCTCCACATTTGGAGGGCAACGTGCCCAAGTCACCTTTCCCAGCACAAAGATGATGATGTCACCAGTTCCAGCTGGACACACCAAAATGAGCTGATGAATCAGCAGGAGCGTGGCCACATCAAACACAGCCGGGAGGGCACGAGGGAAGGAGGGAGGTGCTGGCAGACACGACCTGTGTCTGTTCAGGCCTCTCCCCATCCCTGCATCCGTCCGTCCTGGCTGCTCCCTGGCTTGGCACGTGCTCCATCCCAGCTTGGCTCAGCACTGATTTCCCTGGCGTCACTCCTGCACCATCAAATCCCTGCTTGGCCTTATTTCAGCACCTCACCCCAAGCCCCCACCTTCAGGCTGCCCAGCTGTTGCACCGGTGTCACCACAGCTGGCCAGCTGTGCACACACAGGTAGTCCAGCCTGAAGGTCTGCCATGTGTTCCTCCTGAGCCTGCAGAGCCCCCAGACCCCAGGCCGGGTTTGCTTTGCTCTCAAGGTGACTGAAGGCATTCAGGACAGGGAAGGTCGTGTGGAATTTTCCTTGGCTGCTATGGAGCATCCTCAAGGTGTGGTTGGAGCCCCACCAGTCACGTCATCTTTGTGTCCCCACACCTTCCAGGCAGCCTCCAGCAGCCTTCGGTGTCCTGAGCCCACCTCGTCCTCTCCTGCTTTTCCAGCCTTGACGGGCACCCATTGTCTCCCCAACCTATTCCCATCCCTCCCAGCTCCCCTCAGTGCTCTGGTTTACCCAGGTGAGGCTCCTTCATCCCTGCCGTCATCACTTTTCTTTGTCCTGGCGAGTTTTGATGCCCCAAAGAGCAGCGGAACCAAAGCCACCCCAGTGCCACGAGCTGTCCCCTCCGCACAGCGGGAGGAAGGGACGGTGCCGCGGGGGTGGCCGCAGCCCCGGTGCTATTCCTGGGCTCGGCCCCAGCTCCAGGTGACCTTTGCCAAGTCATTTCCCTGCTTTGTGCTCGCGCTTCCTCCTGCGCAGCCCGGGGCTCCCCCGGAGGGATGATCCCGCTCGCTCCCGCTCGCTCCCGCTGCCCGCGGAGCTCCGGCTGGAGAAGCGGATGTCTCCAGCCCGTGCCCGATTTTGGGAGGCGAGGCCACTTCCTTCTGCTGAGACTGTTGTCCCTCCACCTCGCGTTTTTCTAATGCTTTTCCTTCCCAGGAATGGAGCAGAACACAAGAACCGCACTGGATCATCCCAAGGGAACGGAAATGAAAATGATACCCCAGGACCGTGGGGGTTCCCCGGGGAGCCGTTCATGGAGTTTCCTTCTCCCATCACCTCCCAATCCAACTGCAGAACAAGCCAATCTCCCTGAGTGTCCTGTGTTTAACCCATCACTGACACCACAGGTGGTGAATTCCCTCCAGCCCCAGCACCCACCTGCCAGACCCCACTTGCTGCTGTCCCCACCCCTCGGCTGGGAGGATTCCAAACCTCCAAACCACTCATTTTCCTTCCCAAAGACAGGGACCGGGTGGGATTTGGAGCACCTGTTTGCTCGGGGAAAGGCTGGGAGGAGAAGTCCCTGTCACCAGGCTGTGACCCCCCTGAGCACTGTCCCCAGTCTGGCTGTTCAGATCCCAGCACTGGTGACAGGTCTGGCTTGCCCAGGAGGAGCTGCAGGATCTCCTGCATGAATTATTTATGATTCTTCAGGAATAAATCCCTACAGACCAGGCCTGTGACCCCCAGCCATCAGGACATTCCCAGCTGGCAGGAGGATGCTGCAAAAGCATTGCTGAGCTGCAAATCAGTGCTGTGGAGGGAGATGGACAAAGTAATGCTGCAAGAAAATAGGAAAAGAAAACGGGGTCGAGCTGAGACTTGCCAGAAGCACAGGCAGGGAAATGAGATCTGGTGCTAAAAACAAAACGTGTCTCCTCCTGTTTCCTGTTCACACCCCAGCAGGCTCCCGACGTGCTTCAGGACCTCCATGGACACTGTGGTGGCTACGAACACAAAATTCCCCCTCTAAGGTTTAGACTACACCTGAACCCTTTCATTTAAAGCTCAGAAAGAGCCTCAGCTACATTGAATTCTTACAGCATTTCATACCTTCACTTTGTGTGGTGCTCCCTTCAGCTCCTGCCCGATGCTGTCAGTGCCCAGAGCAGCTGCAAATGCCATTTTCAGGAGTGCAAACCTGGCTCCTCTACAGCTCAGCTGCTGTCCAGGCTCCAGAGCAGGACACGGGCACACCTGGAGCTCCCAGGGGTGCAGAGCTGTGCTGGAGGCACCACTCTCCCTGTCCATCACCTGGCAGAGAGCAGCACCACCAGGTTATTTCAAGCTCCACTGAACAGCTGGAGATCTTCAAACTTTGTCATTTTGGGCTGTCACGGCGTTAGCCTGGGACCAGGAGCTGTGCCATGACACAGCAGGGAGCGGAGGGCAGCTTGAAATGAGAGTGAAGAGGCTTTTTGAAATCTGGTAATTTTCTCCGATGAAGACAGGCTGAGAGCTGGGGATGTTCGCCTGGACAAGAAGAGGCTCCAGGCAGACCTTAAAGCCCCTTCCAGTGCCAGAGGCTGCCGGAGCTCCAGGAGGGCTTGGACACCCCTCCCAGGGATGCTCAGGGTGGGACTGTCGGGATGTCTGTGCAGGGCCAGGAGCTGGACAGGATGATCCCTGTGGGTCCCTTCCAACTGTGCATATTCCGTGATCCTATGAATTTTCAGCCCTTCAGAGACAGCCTTTGCTCCTTTAGAAGGGTCACTCCCTTTTCAGTGGGACAGCAATCCCTCCCTGAGCATGAGGTGTGTGAGGTGCAGCTGCCCAAGGGAGCTCTGCACCTTCCCCATCCCTTGCTGCAGGGACCTGGGAGGCTCCTGGGGGCCCCTTTCTCAGGAGGAAGGACGTGATTCCTCCTCTCGCCCCAGGCACAGAGCTCTGCAAGGGGTGGAGCGACCTTCCCTCGGGGTGGTCTGGCCCTCCCTGAGCTCCTCTCCGTAAAACCAGCAGGTGACGCCGGCTGAAGGCGACTGCCCGTGCCCCCGCTCCAGCCCGGGCTGGCTGCTCATCGTCGCGGATCACCTGGGTGACCCTGGGTGTCCTTGCGGGCTCCTCCAGCGGTGCCTTCCCGCAGCTCCCGGTGCCTGCCGGGGCCGGGGCCGGGGCCGGGGCGGCCCGGGGAAGGCGCAGCCCCGGCGGTGCCCGCGCTGTGCAGTTGGATGCCTCCACCACGAGAGCCCACTGCTGCTCCGCGCCGCGCTCCGCCGGGCTCCCGCCTGTGCCCGGCGCAGCCCGAGGGGCTGGGGGTGCTGCGCCCCCCGATTCTCCCCTCAGAGGGGCTGCGACCACCCTTCCCCCCGCGCCCGGTCCCCGGGGCTCCGCCGCCCCCAGCCCCGCGCTGCTGCAGCCGCCTCCTCTCCATCCTCAGCGGGTGCTCTGGGTGCCTCCCTCAGCTTGGCACGGCTTTCGGGTGTTTGCCTCGGTTTCTCACGGTTTTAGGGTGTTTCCCTGGTTTTTACACGATTTTAGGGAACTCTGCAGCATCATGAGCAGAGTCTCCCCCAAACCCCGCTGTACCCCCCACTGAACCCTCCTCTAGCGGGTCATAAAAGTGCCCCCCTCCTGCAGGGCAACACCTTAATTAGGAGGGAAATAAAAGGGGGTGCAGGCGGTCCCTGATGAGGACAGAGTTAATTACAGATGCAGCAGCTCCTGAAAGCCTCCCCAGGCAAAAACCTGGTTTTGAGCAAAGCAGCTCCTGCCCGCCGGGCTCCAGGAGCTGCCCTGCGCTGAGGGGACGATAAGGAGAGTTATTGTTGCTCCGTGCTCATAAAAGGATTATTATTAAGGAGGGGAAGAAAGTTATAAGTGAAGTAAATTGGGCCAGGCTGGGTTTTGAATAGACAGGGATGATGTTATGGTAATGTCATGCACGGCTGTGCTGCTCCAGGACCCCGACGTGTTTTATAAAGCCCGGTGCTACAAAAAGCAATTCTGTGAGCACAGAGAGGGAGAGCTGGCCAAAGAGAAACGAGGAGAAGCTGTAAAAATGATGTTTTATTGTGTGGGAGAAAGCAATGAGTTGAGATCTAACCCTCGATGTCCTTCTGGAGGAGAAAGCTGGCAGCATATTGTCGCTCGCTCGTATGATTTAATTTGCTATTCTAAGTCCTACAGTAATTTCTTTCCTGTGCTCCAAAAGCTTGTATCTAAATTTCTGTTTGCAAATGAACCACACAGAAGAACTCCCCAAGGCTGGTGCTTCAGTGCTGGATCTTTCCAGAGTGTAGAAGGGGCTGCTGACAGGATGGGGGCATGGGGCACCCAGCAGCACCCCCTTTCACTGCCAGTTTGATTTGATTCTAGTTTGACAACCCAAACCACCTGAACAACAACCCGGGGTGGGTTCCTGTGCTGCACAGGGTAAGTGATGGATCCGGGCCACAGCACACTGTGACATAAATCAGACCTTTACGAGTTCCCGGCGGCTACAAATCAATAAGTGCCAGCAATAATTACCCGTTTTGTCTTTCTCTTTATTAATATTTAGACGGTTTTAATCTTTTCTCTCTAAACACAATGTTTCCCTGCTGTGGGTGTGCTTCAGAGGGAGCTGCTAGGAAAGCTCCTGCTCCTCTAATTAAAGGCTTTGTGCTGGACGGAGCTGCTCCCTGAGCAGGAATGACACAGCCACCAAAGCTGGGGAATGACTCTGCTGCCTCAGCCGCGGCAGGTGACACCGGCTGATGCCCCAAGAGGAGGCTGCAGCCTCCCTGGGTGTCACAGTGCACACCTTGTGATGGTCACAAGAGGTTTCTCCAGCTCTTGATGGAGGTAACCACAACCCACAGATGTCATTTAAAGAGATCAGGGAATGGTTTTGGTTGGAAAGGGCCTTAAACCCCATCCAGTGCCACCCCTGCCATGGGCAGCGACACCTTCCACCATCCCAGGCTGTTCCAAGCCCTGTCCAACCTGGCCTTGGGCACTGCCAGGGATCCAGAGGCAGCCACAGCTGCTCTGGGCTGTGCCAGGGCCTGCCCACCCTCACAGAGAGAATTTCTCAATTAGGAGAAGTCCCCAGAGGTGATTATCTCCTCAGGAGTGCTGTGAGGGATGTGCACATGGCAAATAAGGCCTGCTTTTGACACGGAAAGGGGAGCAGGACTCCACAATTTTCAATGGAAATGACAGCCCTTATCACCTCTAACATGGGTGTGGGAGAGCTGATAATGCCCTATCAGCCCTAGAAAACAAATGGGAACAAATTCAAAACAGAAAACAACCCTCCCAAAAAGTAATATAAATTATGTTTGTTGTGGAGACAAAAAGTTTCCAGCAAGCCCAACCACTACCCAGCTTTAAAGCAAGAAAAGGGCTGGAAATTAGTGAGGGCAGGGATCCTGGAGCATCTGCCATGTCCTCCAGCACCTGGAGGAACAGGTAAAGTCCACCTCTTGTCCGGATGTGCTCACAGGAATCTGTGCCAGGGATCTGAGGGCAGAGCCCTGCTTTTCCATAGTGGTGAAGTGGGAGCTGTATCCTGGCTTCTGCGGCTGTCCAGCAGAATAAATCCTTGTGGGAGATCTGAGAGGCTGCTCCCTCCCAGGCACTGCAGGCACCGAGGTCCTGCGTCCACCACGGGAGGAGAAACAGGGAAAGAGATCCCAGTGCCTCCAGCAGCAGAGACCCAGGGGTGAACGTGCTCTGGCACTCCAGGAACCTGCAGAGCACAGGTTTCACCTCTCCTGATCCCTCTGTGCCACCTCAACACCACCCCACTGAGGATGCCAACCCCACCTTGGGACAGCAGCCAGGGATGGGGACAGAGAGATGACCACAGTGAGAGTGACCACAGTGAGAGTGATCAGAGTGAGGGTGACCTCAGTGAGGGTGACCTCAGGTGCCCCCATCCCTTTGCACAGAGATGCTGCAGGCTTTGCCCAAAGTCACATGAGCCAACTCTGATGCCAACACCTCCAGATGTTCAGCCAGCTGTGATGTGCCACTATCGCCTCTCTTGCCTCTGCTGTGTCACCGCTCTTCTCTCACCCACCTCCGCTGGGGACAGGACACGTCCCCTGTCACTGGCTCCACCCAACACAGAATCAGGAGCTGCATCCTCTCCCCTCCTCTCCTCTGGCAGGTTGCCCAAGGGGCTGGAGGGGCTGGCAGGGGCAGGACGATGTTCCAGCCCCCCCAGTGTGGGAAAAGGGCTGTGGCATGAGGGAAAGAGGGCCTGGAAGCTTCTCTGTGCCATATAAACAGTGTAATGAGGACACCGTGAGTGTGGAAACATCTTTCACTGGAAAACAATTCCAGATGATGCAACTTCCAGCTCCTGCCAGGGGGCTGAGCACAGCCCCAGAGCTGCTCAGCTGGGGCAAGGACCAAGGCAGCTCTTCTGGCCACTCCCAGGCAGTGTGGGACAGGTAAAACCAGGGCAGGTAAAACCAGAAGAGATGCTAAAGCTGTCCCACATAGGCTGAGCCGGCCCCAGAGCCTGGGCTGGGACCCAGCTCCTGCCTGGGGACAGTGCCACCCCTGGGCTGGGCGTTTGGGTGATGGGTCACTGAAGCCCCTGGCCGAGCGTTCCTGGGGCCAGACACGGGTCTGGGGAGGTGCAGCCTCCGTGTGTGGGCAGTAGTGAGTCCCAGGATACACGAACATCCCATCCCAGCTCTTCCAGTGGGACACGTCCCTTGAGCCCTGCCCAGGTGGCCCAGGGCCATGTCACAGGTAGGTGATCTCGATGACGTTGGGCTCAGCGCTCCCATGGGGAAGGCGACGGTTGCAGGAGCAGTGGCAGGTCACTCCAGCCGAGTCCATGCCGGGCAGATCCCGGCCCGGCGGCTTCCCGTGGGAATCCAGCTGCCTCCAGTGCGTGAGGAGCACGCTGTCCATGTGCTGGGGCATGGGCTCGTGGTACAGCGTGATCTGCACCGTGCGCAGCTGGGGGCCGTAGTGCACGGCCAGGACGATGAGCACGGCCAGCAGCACGAAGGCGACGACGATCACCGAGATCACGGGCAGCGCGTCCGACCTCTTTGTCACGCTCTTGACGATGGAGACGGGAGTGAAGGCGGCCACGTCCTGCGGCTCGGGCTGTCTCAGCTGGCTGTCGGGCACCGAGGCGTTCATGGCTCAGCGGGGTGACCTGGCACAGGGACACGGCGGTGACCACCGGGCAGAGCCCTTCCCTGTGCTCGTCTCCTGCCCTCGAGCCCGCGGCTCCCGCCTGCACTTGCAGCTGCCAGGGAATGGGATGATCCCAAGCGTCCCCTCCCGTGGGCTCGCAGCGCAGGAGAAATTTTGATGGTGAAGTCTGGGGCTCGTAGAATGAGGCAATGCCCTGCATCCCCTTGTCCTGGGCACCTTTGGACACTACACCCGGCTCTTGTGGGGAGCCCTCTGCTCTCCCCTCTCCGCCCCCAGCCCCACGGCCGGGTCCAGGACCAAACCCCACGGGGACCTCCCGGGGGGACCCAACCCTGTCAGCCGTCCCTCGCCAGGGACAAGATGCCGCGGGAGCCAGCAGGGGTGGGAGCCGGGGCAATGGGGAAGGATGGAAGGAGAGCCTTCCCAGCCCCGCGGGGTACCTGGGCGTCCCTGCTGCCTGGGAATCATCGTCTCCGGCGGCGGGGTTGGGGAGCTGCCGGCGGGGCGAGCTGCGGGCTGCCTCTCCGGTGAAGGTGCAGCCGGACTCACCTCGGAAGTTGCCACGTCACGGCCCGGCCCCGCCGCCGCCGGGGCTCCCCGGGGCACACGGGGCAGCGCCCGCTCATCCCGCGGGCAGCGCTGCTCCCGGCCCTGCCCGCTGCCACATCAGCGCCCTGCGACCCTCCTGTCCCCCGCTGCGGGACAAGGGCCCTTTTGTCTGGGGAGAAGCACCCTCCCTCCCCCCTTCGGCTGCAGGAAACCTCCCTGCTGCCACCGGCAGGGCAAAGTGAATGTGGTGAAGGAATGGGTGTAAAAAATCCCCTTCTGCATGTGAGCTGCTTGCACAGCCCGGCACGGTGTCCCCACGCTGTGCTCCGGGCTGGAAGGGCCCTGTCCCCAGGGATGGCACAGCCCCGGGGATGATTGCCCCCGCCGGGGGTCCCACTGCCGCAGAAGGAGCATTTGCCAGCACGGCTGTGTCACCCGTGGGGGGATCTGGATGCTTTGGGCCTCCAGTTCAGTGGCTGGACTCAATGATTTTAGAGGCTTTTCCAGCATAAAGGACTGTGTGAGCTGCTGGGGTCACAGGCAGGAGCCAGTGCCGGGTCAGGGCTGGCATATCCCTCCCCTCACACGCCGGCTGTGCCACCACCCTGCACACAGGCACATCCCCCTGGACCGGGGTGCCCTGTGTCACACCCTCTGCCCCGGGAGTGACCTTGAGCACATCACAGAGCAGAAGACATGGATCCCTCGGAGTCTCAGCCATTAAAAAACACATCTTCCCATCCTTCCACCCCAAAACACCACTGCTCTTACCTGCAGGCCCTCAGCAGACAGGTTGGGATGAATATTTGGGCTCTGTCCTTCCTGCACGTGGGGAGGACAGGGAGGGAAATGCCTTTTCCACCATCCAGCCGAGCATCCAGAAGAGATTTAACTGCGTGTGAGCTTCTGGGTATTTGCACTCATTTCAGGATCCAGTAAAACCTTAATCTACAGCGTAATCTCTGAGCGTCACATCTGTGCAAGGGACAAAAGGATGGGGGTGCTGCTGGCAGAGGGTTTGTCCCAGCAAAGGCTGCTGTGGGGGCCGCCAGCCTTGGGCCTGGTGGTTTTCCTGGGGGGGTTGGAGGGGTTGGAAGAGACCCACGGAATGTGAGGAGCTGTGCCATGCACAGGGCATCATTCCTTCCAGTCCTGCTGCTGTCTGCCAGCTGTGGGAACCAGGATCCTGCTGGCAGCATAGGACACCCCTGATGCACTCCATGCAGTGAAGGAGAATCTCCTTTGCCTTTGGCTGAGGCTCTGTGGCTTTTGGGGGGCTGTGGGAGGGGGCTGGACCAGCCTCTCAGACCAAGAGACAGAATCCTCTGGATTTGCATCTTGAACACCCCCACAGAGCCGCTGAGGACACAGGAGCCTTTCCTGGGTGAGGGCACTAAAATGTTTCTCCTCCTGCAATCCAATCACTGACATCCAGCACAGGATAAGTCAGAACCTCGGGAGTTCACACTGTGCCAGGCAGGACCTGCACGGACCAGCACAACACAAGGTCAGGGCCAAACAACCAAACGCCTGAACCCCTCGGGCTGGATGGGTGCAGAACCAGCCCAGTCTCCCAGCTCCTCCCCTTCTCCAGGAACCGGGATGGGGTAGGTCCCAGCCCGGCGTGTGCTGTGTCCTGCAGGGAGGGAGGCTGTGCTGCCCGAAGAGGAGCATCCCAAAGCCACCTCCCCAAAGCTGGCATGTCCCAGCGCCCAGACTCGCTGGAGCTGCCCAGGGAGGCACAGGGTAGAGGGCAGGTCTAGCTCCTGGCCTACTCTGGCCCCACAAGGAGCAGTCATTCCTAAATTCCTCATGGATGTGTAAGAGCCCCCCTCTCAGGTGGCGGGGAGGCTCCTCCAGCAGCTCTTACCCCAGGGAGGCTGATGGGGGGGGCTGGGACCTGGGCCACATCCTACCACACACGAAACACCTCCCAAAAAACCCCAGCACCGTAAGGAAGCCGCTGAGGCCCAGAGCAGGGCATCCCTCCGTGCCGGGAGCCGAACCGCCGGCAAAGCTCGGCGAGGTTTCCTCCGCCGCCGGTGAGCGATGTCTCACATCCTCCCCGGCCATAATGGGCTGAAAAACACAGTTCCCCTGTGGATCCAGCCCGTTTCCTCCTATTCTTTAACAGGAAGCCGTGTGAGAGTCAGCCCGGGCAGGCGAATCGCTGCTGGCGGTCCCTCCCGGGATGGCCAGAGGCTCGGCGAGCCCCGGACCAGCGCGGAGATGCTGCTCCGCTCCATCCATCCACTCCTCTGGCTCCTCCTGCTGCTCCCAGGTGAGCTGCTCCGCACAGCGCGGGGGCACGAGCCGCTGCTGGACCTGGGCGCCCCGCGGCACGGGGGGTCCGAAGGGAACCGGGCAGAGGCTGGGAGCTGGCCACTGGAAAGCTCAGCCTTCCAGCTCAGGGGTGGCAGGAGTCAGGTTGCTGGGGAAAATGTGGCTTCGTCAGGTTTTCAGGGTTTGTTTGGCAGTGCTGGAATACAAGGATTTGTTTCCCGGTTAATGAGAGGAGTGTTTCTGCTGAGGCGTTTGGAGTAAGTGGCTTTTGTCAAGTAAGAGTAAAGGTGGAATGTTTCGATGTACAGGACATTGTTTTCCTCGAAAATACTTTCTATTTGCACTTTTTCCTCTCATTAATATAAGTACAAAGCCCACATGCAAGGCTCGTGCAGAGCACACCTCGTCCTTGCTGTAATAATTCTGCTGCTTTGGGGTAATTCTGCTTCAACTTCTCTTTCCCATGTGAGTCGAGGTGTGGGATGAAGGAGCTGGTTTCCTGCTCCAAAGGATGACAGGTTGCTTTTCCCTGCATTGTCAGGCCCCTCTTGCTTTGCTGACAGCTGTAGTAGCTGGGAGCTGGAATACATTCAAAGGAATATAAAATAATGTGTCTCCAACTCTGAGGTTTTATCATTAAGCCATAGAAGCTGCCTCAGGTTACAGCCACTGTGCTGGTAATAATGGGATTTTTAAAAGGCAGAGAATCATAGAATGGTTTGTGTTGGAAAGACCATCTCATTCTGTAGAATATAGAAAGCAATTCGGTTTGCAGCTGTATAATTCCAAGAAATAAGAGCACGTGGATTGGAAATTTTCTCTCTTTATTAGAGGGCAACACTGCTGCCTTCAGCAGAGAGGGGATTTGTGCCTGGGATCAGAGCAAGGATCACATCAAGGGGCTTTGAGCACCTTGGCCACCCTGTGACACTCCTTAATGCTCCCAGAACTCTGCTTTCCCTCTTAGAACTACTTGGAAGTGCTTTTATGGAACAGGAATGGCACAGAGGCACAGGCCCCTTCCCTGGCTGGGCTGCACCACACCAAGATCCATGGAGTGGGAATCCCAGGGGCACTGCCCAGGATTCCAGCTTCCAGGAGCACCAGGTGGAAGGAGGGACCCTCCCTCCTTCAGTCCCGGCAGCACCACTCTGTCCTCTCAAAGCCACCTGTCTAAAATCAGGGGCAGGGACTGTTCCCCTCCGCGGTCACAGCACCGTCACACCTCTCCCACCAAACCGGCCTTTCCTGGAATGTGTCCTGCCTCCCCCTTCCGTGCTGATCAAAATGCCCCAAAATGGCTTTTTTAATTTCATTTTTAATTTTACAGCAAATCCCTAAAGTGGTGCAGCCCCTGGGGGAAACTAATGCACAGGGCAAAGCAGCAGCTTAGGGAGAGGGGCAGTCAGGCTCCGTGATGCCGCCGATTTCCCGGCACACCTGCAGCTGGAAAAGGGAATTAGGGAAAAAGGAACAAGGCTCCCCACCCTCAGGGAGATGGAGTAACCTTGAGGAGACAGAGAATCAGCTTTGGCTGGACACTAACTCCTGCCTGGTCCCACACAGGCCTTTCTCGCTTTTGCTTGGTGCAAATTCAGTATTTTATTAATTTTTCATTTCCTAAATTAAACTTCTCCGTTCTCATGGTTATTTCTGAAGGGAGGTTCAAATAAGGGAGGTTCAAACTGTTATTTTGAAATTGCTGAGTTGAGAAGGTCTGGCACATTTCCAATTTGGTTTTCCTCCTCCCAGAAACACTTAGCAGAAAATTTGTCCAAACAAACCTCTTCCTATGGACCCTTTCCATTACAATGGGCAGGCGTTTTCCAGACAAAAGATTTCCATTGCAAAAATTCCTCCTCAAAGTGATGAAAACCCAGCAGGATTTCCCACTGTTGTTGTTCCATCCACTGCTCTCCTTATCTGTGCCCCAGGATGGATAATGCCACGAGAAATGTGGTATTTCAAAAGCAGACGTGTATTTCGAGATATATTTTTGATATAATCAAAAATGGGGTGCAGCTAAGGACAGGCACCCGGATTCCAGACTTGCCAGCTCAAACCAGGGCATCCTAAACCAAATTTCTCAGCCAAGGGCGAGGCCAGCCCAGCCCTGAAGCGGTGAACAAGGAAGAGAAAGCAGGAGGTGGTTTGGAGAAATGTTTGTTCACACAACAAGCTGCTCCCTTTGGTAACATGAAACCCCTCGGTGACTCTGCAGATCTGACTGCAGCAGCTTCCAGGAATTCTGTCCCATTTACAATAAGTGAGTCAACAACAGGTGTCCTTGCAGGAGGTGGTGCTGGTGTCCCAAAGCCAGGAACGCTCCTGCTGGGAAGCCAGGCTGGAGAGGGGAGCTGGGGCTTCTGCAGCACCAGCAAAGCCCCAGCTGGGAGCTCTCCTGGCTCCAGTTCCCAGAGGAGCCCACCCAGCACGACCCAACCCCCTCAACAAGGGAGAAGCTCCCATCGGAGTCCAGAGCAGGCACCAGGATGGTCAGAGGGGTTGAGCAGCTCTGCCATGGGAGAAGGCTGGGAGAGCTAGGGGTGATCACCTGGAGAAGAGAAGGCTCCACGGACACCTCAGAGCCCTTCCAGAGCCTAAAGGGGCTCCAGGAGAGCTGGAGAGGGACTGGGGACAAGGGATGGAGGGACAGGGCAAGAGGGCATGTCCTTAAGCTGAAGGAGGGCACTCTGCAGGTGGGGTCTCACCGAGCGGGGCAGAGACGCAGAATCCCCCCCTGCCTGCTGCCCACACTGTGGGGACATGAGATATGGGGGGATACGTGAAGAGTTAGGAAATGTGGGAATAAAACCGGGGTCATTTACCCAATATCTGGACTCAGATGAATTGTCAGGCCAAGATACTTTACCTGCTCTGTACCTGTTTCTTCTGTGAGACTGGAACCTCTTGCAGGCAGGGAAGATCCTTCAACTGCTCCCCTGGCACTCAAGCCAGGATGCTCAAGAAAAGCAGGTGGAAAGAGCAGGAACTTGAGAAATCCCTTAGCCACCAGCCCCTTTCACACCTTGTCTCCTGACCCAGCAGATCAGTCTCCAGTCCCAGCAGATCACATTCCTGCTTGGCGGTTCATAAACACCACAGAGCAGCACTCAAATAAACCTGGGGAATCTCCAAACTACTGGAAAAAACAATCAATTTGGGAAGAAACTTGGAAAGTCTCCTCTGTAAAGTGCTTTCAGCTCTGCTAATAAGTAATAATATTATTTTAAAAAATGTAGGTAGGCAAAAAGCACAGGCTGGGCTCTGAGTCCCATCAAGCCTGGATTGGTGGTGTCCCCATCTTTCATTTGCACTGGGCATGGAATGATTTCCCCTCCAAAATCCCAGACCCAGCTCCAAACCTGAGGAGTAGCACGGCCAGGAGGACAGGACCCACATCACCAGGAGCAAACCCAGAGCTCTAAACTAAGCAGGTCAGGAGGAAACTGGAACCAGCGAGCAGCTGGGAGGGTGAGGGAGCAGCAGCCTGGTGCTGCCGTGGTGGTGCAGCCAGGAGGGAAACCAGGCTGCTTTTCCTTCCAGGAACAGCCCCTTTACATGGAAAAAGCAGCCCTGGGCAGCACAAGGATGCAGCAGAGCCGCTCTGTGCTCGCAGCTTCCCCACATTGTTTGTCTCCTGGGTCGTTTTCTACATCCAAGTGGGTTTTAATTGCCTCCCACAAAGATCTGCTTCCAGTCTGGCTCACCAGAGAGGAGCATGGAACGTGGTGCTTGGAGAGGATGCTCAGGCCCAGCCCTTGAGGACGGGCACAGGAAGGCAACGATTAATTTTAATTGCTGATGAGATCTGGGATTAATTCCTGGCTCTCTAAACTTTCCATAACACTTTGACTGAGTCATTACAATTCAGAACAACTTGGCAGCCAGTTGCCAACCCCCCCATGCCATTTGGGAATTAGGCACTTGAACACTTCTGTGGATCTGGCCCTGATTTGGGCTGTCAGTTACCCACCCTGCAGAACAACACTTTTCCTCTCTCTCCTCCACAATTCCCACCCCACTCGTTCTGCTGTGAGACCTCAAGGCAGAGACACCTTATGTAGGCACTTAATAAAACAGGACCTAGGCTTTGGCAGAACTCTCTGCTTCCCAGGTTTCCTAATTGAGGATTTTTTTCCATGTGGAATTCCTAAGAATTGGGTGTTGCTCACTGCTGCCGTGTTTCACCCAGGAAACAGCTGCACATGTGTTAAGTGCTTGGTATTTTTTGTCTTGGGTCATCCGACAGAAGTGCCAGTATCTGAGTTGCAAAGCCTATTTTTAGCTTGCTGGATCTCTTTTCTGGCAGCGTTTCCAAGCACAGAGGTACAGCACTGCCTCGTGGGCTCTGCAGGTGGGACACGCCCCAGAACTGCCAGGAAGGGATGAGCCCAGGGTTCCTTGTCACTGGGAATAGATGCTCCCTCCCCATCAGCAGTTCTGAGTGGACAGGAGCAGTCCCTGTGACTCCACACCAGTGCCAGAGGTCCTCCCCAGTAACTCCAGCCCTCTACGAACACAGGCTGGACACCACAAGCCTGTCCTGAACCTGGCCTAAACCCCGCTGAAACCTTTCCAACAGCTGGCTCAGGTCTCTATAGGAGGCCCTGGCAAAGTTTGGGGCTGCAAGTAGTCCATCGCTTTGCTCAGCAGCTGGAAAAACCATGCTTTAAATGTCTACAATTGCCAAAAATAATACCAAAGCAGAAATAGCTAAAATTTGCCTGTCTTTTGGTTGACATCACCCTCTTGGTGCTGAAGAGTGAGTGGGGTGAGCAGCTGGCTTTGGGAATATCTCAGCTGCCATGAGAGAAGGCTCCAGGTCAGTCTAGACACACCTAGCCTCAAAGAAAAACAACAGTCAAAAACAGAAATCCAAAATTCTCCTGTTTACCCTTTGGAAAAATAAACTGGAAAGCAGCGAGCGCCGAGTGCGAAATGCAGCTGCAGCCCCGACGTGCTCCTCTGCAGCCCTGCAGCTCTGGGGCTAACTGGGACTTTCCCATGACAGCACGAGCACAAAGCCATATTTCCCATCGTAAATCCCTCAGCCAGCTCCCAGTCTCCACCCAGAGCTGCACGATCCAGCTGTAAATCCTTTGCACCCAAACATGCAACGAACTCCTTGGCAGTGCTTGCCCTCGTGGAAGGGCTTTGATGTTTATTGCAATTCCAGCTGCACCAGCCGCGTCCTGATTATTGCTGGGAGCTGTTTATACAGCCAGGGCTCTCCATGCTGGCAGCAGCACTGGGAGAGAATGGTTTCCAGCTCCAGAATCCCCTGGGGTATCTGCAGGGAGCCGCGACACGCGACGCGTTTTGTTCATCCCCATCCTGCTGCCCAGCCCCACAATGGGAGCTTGGTCTCATCCTGCTTTGCACAGATCCATCCCGCTCCTGCGGGACCGGGGATGCTGAGCACCCTCCCCAAAAGAAAACACCCAATAGAACAGGACTTTTGCTTATTTGAGTTGGCAGGGAAGGCATAACAAGCAGCAGCGGCCAGAAATCAGAGCCAGGCCTGCTCCACTTTGGAATGAAGTGTGGATGTGTTTAGAGAAGCCAGGGCCGTTTATTCCGGAGCAGAATGCCAGAAGGGGATCTCCATCCCTCAGACTCTCCACAGCAACACTCCAGAGCAGGGCAAGCATTGGCCTAGCCCCAGGAACTATGGGAACTGAGCAGTGGGAAAAAACATGCTTTTTCATCTTCTTTACAATAACCACAAGGTTTAGGTTTGCAAACAGAGAACTTCAGAAGGTCTGCAGTGACCCTCAGTGACAGGACGAGCTGCAGTAAAAAAGTGTTGAGTACAATCATTTCCTCCTGTCCAAGGGATGCTGGAGCTGGCCTGTGGATGGTCCCATCAGGAATGGCAGAACAGGGCAACATCATCTCCCTCACCCTCAGCTTCCTCCCCTCCCCAGAGGTTCAGTTCAACCTCTCAGATTTCTCCTCATCTGTACCAAAACTGGTAGAATCCGGCTCAGCACCTTCATTCCCCTCTTCCTTTGGCGAAGGCTAAGTGCAGACAGCAGCTCTTTCTCCAGCGACTCTGGGTGCTTCCACGTGCCATGTCCATGAAAAAATACCTGGGAGCATTTCCATAAATGTGCCCCAGCTACTTCTCCCCACAGGAAAGCAAGACAATGGGTCCTGCAAGGGAATTTTGGAAAGAGAGGAGCTGTTTGAGTCTGGCAGCTGCTGGAGGATATTGACCTCCCCTGATGATCTCAGCACGTTATTTTTTGTGCTGAATGTAGAGAGTGTCGTAAGCCATTTGCAAACCAATGTCCAGAATCATTCCCCTTCCTCAAAAGAAGCATCTCTACCTCTTTAGGAAAGGCAAACGTGTGCCTAAACGTTCTTGTTTTCCCATGATATTAATTGATTTAGTAGGTGATGGTACAGCTGCCCATAACCCTGTCTCTTACTGCCCTGATGCTCCTTTAAGTTGCTCTCCAAAACCCCCAGGGAAGGATATCCCATAAATTCTCCAACACAATCACTCCTAGCACCTCACTAGCCCTGTGCTAAGGCAGGTTCCTATTTCCCAGCCTCCCTTTTCCTTGTTGCACATAAAGGTCCTTGTTTCCTGATCCTGCTCCAAATGGAGTTGGAAAACCAACCAGTCCCTTCCTCTCTGTGTGATTAAAGATCTGATCCTGTCTCCTCTTTTATGGACTGAACAGGACAGCTTTCCCAGTCTGCTGCCCAGTAAATTAGAAGAGAAAAACATGAAAAAGGTCTGAAAAGTCCAGTCTGATTTTCACAGCCAAACCGTGTCTGGGAATAAACCACGTTTTATTATGTATTCACCATGGTTTACACACTTCCTGTCTGGCTGGGATCATTCTCATAAAGCCTCAGACACAAAAAACAATTAAGTCTCCAAAGCAATTCCATGAGGTAAATGAGATCAGCCAGGAACTCGTTACACCCAGAGGGTGCTGAAGGTGAGCTCTGAGCCAGAACCACACTCAGTGCTGAGGGTCTCCTTCCAGACACCCCTCCCTGCCAGGGCCCTCAGCCCCCCCAGGCACCAGCAGCTCATGGACCCGCCCCAAAGTTCATCTACATCACCCCTGCAGCTCCTGGCATCAAATCCTGGAATCACACAGTGGGACTGGGCTGGGAGGGACCCTACAGTTCATCTCATCCCACCCCCTGCCATGGGCAGGGACATCTCCCACCATCCCAGGCTGCTCCAAACCCCGTCCAGCCTGGCCTTGGACACTGCCAGGGATCCAGGGGCAGCCACAGCTGCTCTGGGTACCCTGTGCCAGGGTCTGCCCACCCTCCCAGGGAGAATTGCCTTCCGGGAGGGCAGGTTCTGGCTGACAATGGGCACTGCTGTGCCCTGGCTGGTGCTGCCTGGCTGGAGCCCCCTGCACCCCTCGCAAAGGCACTGCTCCCACCACAGAGCCCTGAGGCATCACGAGGGGACAGTGTGCTGGAAGGATTCAACCTTCCCTGCTGTCCCTTTCTGCCCAAATCCTTCTTCTCCCGTGGGACTCTGGTGAGATGGATCACCAGGGGAGTCAGATTCAGCTGACTTCGGTACCTGTAGTGTCATTTCTTTCATGAAACTTAACCACGAAGAGCACCAGGGTCACCAGCAATAACCATTGANATACACATTGGCCAATCACGGCCAAACTACTACACAAGCCAAAATACTCTTCTCTGTGACTCCATGAGCACAGGACTCCAGGAGCTGGGGCTTAAAGGAAAACATCACAGATGCTGAAAGTAGGAAATGTGAGGGATTGGGGCAGGGATGCTTTGTCATGAATCCGAAAGAAAAACAAACAAATAAACCAAACAAAGTCACCTTTCAGTTGAGGAACTGGGGACCCAGTGAAACACCTACAACCTTGTATGGACCTCCAGGACTACCCAGCCCTACAGGGAAGGCAGCTCCTGAGGGCTGCAGCTCCCTCCAGACTCCAGCCCCAGGCTTCAGTTTCCCAGGATACACGGGATAGGAAGGAGGACAGTCCCATCGGCTCCTGGAAGCCTTTACAAACCTCATCCTTCCATTCCTTAAGGTCTCAAGGGAACAAAGTGCTCAAATGTGTGTCTTACCTCTGAACAGCTCCAGAACACAGGTCACACCCCCCTTCTGTGCCAGGGCTGAGCCGAGGCAAACAGCTCATAGGGAGGGAATGATCCCATGGATTTCTATGGCCCCCCAAAGGGGAGAAGGACATTTATCCTGACTGGGTAAACTCCACTACTAATTTATTCAGAGCCTGATAGTCTTACACTTGGTAAAACTTCTTCACTACTACTTCTCTGCTAATGCTTTTGGGGAAATCCTGTATTTCAAAGTCATTCTGACAGAAGATGAGGAAAACCCAAACCACACAAGGAACAAGAGCAGTGCATTAGGACCACCACAGATCAGCACCACTCACCCTCTGCTGTTTCCTTTCAGGTTCTACAGCTTCCACAAACTCCTCCACCCCCGCTGGAACAGGTACCTCTGCCTCGTGATGTGCTTTATGTGTCTGTTTGGATGTGGATGCACACGGAAATGGGGGGAGGCAAATGGAGAGGCCTCAATGGGACCCTGATTCAAAACTCCCATCTGAGAGGGGATCTTCTCCCAGGGTCCTGCCTCTGCCTGCCCCATCCATCACCACTCACCCCCAGATCTCCAGGGGACATGGAGGGCACTGTGCCCCAGAGGGTGACCTGGCTTGGCTCCGTTTTGTCCGGAGGGGGAGCGAGGCTGTGTTCCAGGAAGCCTGGGGAAAGTGGAGGGATCCTGCCTCATCTTTGCTCCCTGTCTCCCCAGCAGTTTCCAATGCAATGGATTCATGGAGCTACATGGCCCCTACAGCCACATCAGTGACAAACCCTCTCCTCGGCATCTCTTGCTCCCCTCACCCTTTCTGCTCTCGTTGGCTACAGTGGCCCCTTCCTGGCCCATCCTCCAACCCTCCCTGTGGGATCCCACCAGCAAACGTCAGCTCTGTGCCTCTGCTTGTGTTGCAGGTCAATCCCAACCAACAGCACCCAGCCCTGAAGCAAAGAACCACAGCTCAGGTAATGCTCAGCTGGAGACCGAGGAGAGCAGCCTGGGCACATCCCAGTGTAACTGGTCTGACCCCAGTCCAGCTGGGCCACCCCACAGTAACTGGGGCTGTGCAGAGGAGGAAGGAAATTTTGTGGTGTCAGGGCTTCTGATTTTTGTGGTGTCAGGGCTTCCAGCCAACTCACCCCAAAGGGGTCAAGGCACAGGTGTGAGCAAAACGCGGGGGAAAAAATCACTAAATTGAATAAGGACCATGAGATGATCATAGAATCCCAGAATGGTTTGGGTTGGAAAAGACCTTAAAGCTCATCCCATTCCCCATGGGCAGGGACACCTGCTATCCCAGGTTGCTCCAAGCCCTGTCCAACCTGGCTGATCTTTAAAATCCCTTCCACCCCAATCCTTCCTATGATTTTGTGACACGTACAGAAAACCAGTTACACAAGAAATGATCTCTCCAGCTCCAGATCCACATCTGTTAGTGTCCATTTGGATCTTTGGAGACAGATCTCTTCCTGCTATGTTTCAGGAAAAAAAATATCTAAGCATAGCTACCCTTCCAGAAGGACCCCAAAAATATGAAGGAGTAAGATCTTAAAAGATGTCTGCTTCTGTTTCCAAGGCTTGCAGAAAAAAAGAAACGTAATCCTAAATTCTAATATTTCAGTGAAGCATTTGGATAAAGGGGAAAAATATCCCACCACACTAAGCTTGAAACCATTTCACCATTTTCTCAATTTATTGGAAAGCCAAGAGCAGTCTAGACAAGGAACTTGCCTATAAATTCCCTGCTGGTGATCCACTCTTCCTTCCAGAGGAATTATTGAAAGCTTTTCCCTTCACATCTTGCTCTGGATCAGGTGCAGTTCGGAGCAGGTTGAGGCAGAGGACGGAGCCTCCAGACCACTTCAAGAGCTGAATTATTTGTGCTTGGAGACTCTCAGTGAAATGAAAGGTGAAAGTTGCGATTCAGAACACAAGGAAACGATCACGTGGGTGCCAGGCAGCTCCAGGCAGGTCAAGCATCCAGAGACAAAAGCACCTTCACTTTTCGAGGCAGGGAAAGAAGCAGTGGCAAACCCTGACTTTCTCCACGTGTTTGCTGAGCTCTGCCAGCTCAGCATCTCCTCACAGTGAAAAGAGCAAAAGGAAACTCCAAAGTACAAGAGCTACTTGACTCTTGATGAAAGCTATTTCCATGCTTTCCCTAGCAGATGGCTCCTAACTCTTGAGGCATTCGGGGGCTCTGCAATAGCTGTGCCCTCTCCAAGCTGTTTCTGAGCTGAACTTTTTGAAGTAACACCACTGTTTCCCTACAGAGCCATCAGTAAAATCAACACCACTGACCAACCTGAGCCTCACCTCTGTGGGTCAAACTACTACAGCCAAACCCTCCCCCACCACTACAACAACCCTGACAACAACCACTGAGCGAGGTAAGGATGGAAAACTCAAATATTTGCTCAGGCAGGACCTGTTTGTGCCTCCCTCCTTATCCAAGCCAAACTGCAGGCATCAGAATATTGGGCTAGTCCACACCGTGCTGCTCATTCAGCAATTCTGCAAATATTGAATTTCTCAGAGTCTTTGCTGAAAGAGCAGCTCATTCCAGCTCCCCAGATGGACACAGACAGACCAAGCCCATATCAGAAAATCCAGATCATGCTTTATCAAATACTGGCGCAGCTCCAGCCTCCCCAGGCTCCCTCTCCCAAGCTCACCTGTCAGGTACACTCTGAGCTGACTCCACACCTGGCTAACTGGGCATCCTGATGTCTGTCTAGCGGGAAAGTATCATGCAAATAAAGATTTTTACTCCATGGACACCCAACAGCTCTCCACAGTGGAATCTGTAGTGGCTTCCCAAGTTAATTGTCCTTTCCTATGTTTTCTTTATCTAGATGATAAGTCCAGTGGAAACAGAAGCACAGCAGCTCCTTCTCCAACACCTCAAGGTACTTTGTCCTTTTAGAGACTAACAACAAGATCAGATAATTTGATGGCAATCAATGGCACAGGTTCTCTAAGTATGAGTCTTTTTGGGGGGTGAGCCATCCAAAATCACATCTGGTGTCTTTATAAGCAGTGATAAAACACGAGATAAATGCTCTTGACGTCCTCTGCTGGGATGAACTTGAGCAGCTGAACAATGAATCTATGTTTAGGACAGGAAAATGATTTTAAAATCTTTTAAAATCTCTTTAAATTAATATGATTTTGCTTTTGACAGTTTGCTTAATCCAATCTGTAAGCACAAATTAGAGAATTCAGTAAGAGTTTTCTCAGAATAAGGGCAGAATCCAAGTGACAGGAAGACTGAAATCTGACAACTGAGCTGATTCTCCATTAAAAATTCAGCCTCAAAAATCTGCAATGGTCAAGAAACTGCTCTGCTTCTCCAAGTACCTCTCAGATCTCTAACACAAGAAAGGTGAGGAAGCCCTGGTCAGCTGTGCCCACACAGATGCCCACCCAGCACAGCTGTGCCCAGCTAAGCCAGGAGCCCTTTGCTCCGAGCAGATTGCTGTTCGTTCCAAACCTGATTTACCACTGGGAAGCTCCACACATCTTTGACTAAAGATGCTGATGCTTTCAAAAGCCAGGCCTCCCATTGTGTGAGACCCAACATTTCCCAGGGATGGGGTATCCGTGCCAGGCTTGGCAAACCTCAGCTTCTGCCTGTGGCTAAAAGAACAATTTCAGAATGAAACAAAGAATTTGATGAGTGGAGAAAAAATACCATACAGCAGCAGACCCTGCTTCTCCAGACTGTTCTGCTCCTTGTGGCTTCTGAAACAGCTAGATTTATGATTTCATGCCTTTTCCCCTTTATTTTTTTTGGCTTTTGGCAAACTCCCATTCCAAATCAGGGATGTTTGCTGTGGGACAGGACCTGGGTTCAGCTGCTCCCCGGGGCAGTGCCAGGAGCTGTGCACACCTCTCCAGGCAGCACATCCCCTTGGCCAGCGCTGCTGCTGGGAACGTGGGGATGGGAAAGCAGGGAAGAAGATCCTACTTGACCGACAGATGATCTTCTGAAGGTCTGAAGTATCACTTTGAGTCTCCTGACAGGGCCTGTAGCTGCTCATTAAGGTCAATGCAGACACTCTGGCTGTTCAACAACAGCCTGGAGGCAGCAAAGGATGTTTTTTCCCTGTACAAGTGAAACACATGGGCTGCCTTTACATTTCCTTGCACAGGCACTGGAAGTCGCTGTCACAAACCAAGCAGCTTCACACAAGCCAGTTTATCCCACTGAGAACTGGAGTCCTTGCTTGGACAAACCTCTGTGCTGCCACAGGTAGACTATATACGGTGTACAAGCTAGCCCAACTCAAGTGGGTTTAATTACTTCTAGACAACCCAGCATAGCAAATCCACTTATATAAAGTCCAGGGACAAGCCAAACACTCAGTCCACACCCACATTCTGCAACATTTTTCCCCTAATCAGACTTATTTTAAAGTCTCAATGTTTATGACCTACAGCACATCTATAACCTTCCCAGCTCAGTCTTCCAGCCTTGCCTTGCTGTTTCTGCCCCAAACCTGTACCTGGAACTGTAGGCCCTAAAGAGTTTACAAAACGGGATTTGAATTTTGGGTCCCTAGGTTTCCATTTGAACATGGAAAATAGTACAAAGTGTGTTTGGTGGGAAGCTTTTAGGAGGGAACGGGGAGTAATAATTCCGTGTTTTCCCAGGTATCACCGGCACTACTGTGTATCCATTCTCCAATCCATTAATTCCTTTGGTTCTTGGATGTCACTGGAGGTCAAGACTCACATTCTGTGTCTCTCTGTGCAGGTCAGGATCCCATGAGGAATGACAGCACCACAACATCAGCGACTCAAGGTGCTTCCTCCTCACAGAGAGGCGATTCCTGCTCTATATTTTATATTCCTCTGCACAGCCAGCAGCAAGGCCATCACACAGCTGTCTTCAAGGCAGCCTGGACACCAATGATTTCCTGAGGGGTGATGAACATCCCATCCAGCCCTTGAAAAGCCTATAAAGCTCTACAGAAACAGCATTTCAGGGCTACCTCTTGAGCCTGGGAACAGCAGGAAAGGCGCCATTATGGCAGAAGGCTGTAAAAGGAGGGAGCCTGGACAAATTCCCTCCTCAAATGCAGTGCCAGAGCTGACTTTGACCTTTCCTCACTGGGGTCCCAGAAGGAAACCCTGTGGGTGTTCTCTGCCTGTCCATAAACGGGGCCCCAACAAGGCAATGATCCCACACACGTTTTGCTCACTTGGCTGTTAAGACTGACGGGCCTGGCCAGGATTCAAGCTTGGTCTCTTCAGTGAAGAACAAGTGAGAGTCAGGGCCTCCAGCATTGCTAGGAATCCTCTTCCCAGCCACGGAAGAACGACTTTTATGTAAATCTACCTTTCTCCCCACCGTAGGCACCTCAGAACACATCACCCCAACACCCAAGTCCTCCAGCCAATTGCCCGAGCCCACCCCGACGGATGAGAAATCACCGCTGACGGTGGCAGCTTTTGGTAAGGTCTTACGCCACCTGGGGAGAGGAGGGGGCTCTCTTTCACCAGGCCATGCTGGTTGGGACACCCAACTTCATGAGGCCCTGGCCCAGGGTGCCCAGAGCAGCTGTGGCTGCCCCTGGATCCCTGGCAGCGTCCAAGGCCAGGCTGGATGGGGCTTGGAGCAGCCCGGGATGGTGGAAGGTGTCCCTGCCCATGGCAGGGGGTGGAACAGGATGGGCTTTAAGGTCCCTCCCAACCCAAACCATTCCATGACTCCAGGATTCTAAGTCCGAGGGGACTCTTAGCAGGACAGATTTCCTGTGCAAAGAATTGTTTGATTTATTGAGGCCTGATGTCAGTATCAAATCTACACTTGATATAAAGTGTCTAAAGGGGTTTATGGGATAGATAACATCACCCACAGCTCTAGCTTGTCTCTCCCTGTTACATTACTTATTTATCTGGCTTTATACACTTTTGGGATAAGATTTACCAACTGTAGCAGGAACATATGGACTCTTATCAATCCCCAGTGTAATCAGCTGACTTCTGCCTTCCTGGCACTGCCTTACCAATTAAGTATTTATTGATTAAGTATTCATAGAAGCCCTTTGAGGTTAAAACACAGGAGGATAAAGCTATTTGTTCTAACAACTGTTTGCTTCTCTGCCTATTACGAACCATGCTCACATTAATGAAAATATTGATTTCCTAGCAAGTTTTGATGTCAGAGTCTCTCTGCTACTCAGACAGTTCTTTCCTCCATGCCCAGGTGTCATCAGCTTTGTCGTTATCCTGATAGTAGTGGTCATCATCCTGGTCAGCGTGGTCAGCCTGAGGTTCAAGTGCAACCACTCCAAGGACTCGGAAGGTATTTATCTGGGGGAACCTGTGCTTCCCTAATCAAAAAGTCACCAGTTTCCATGTGGATCTGGAAATTCCTAAAAGATGCATTTGAAAAGCTTACACAGTGGTGGGCAGGTTTGGAAGCCAGACTGAAACATGGATTGAGCAGTCAGGAATGCAGTGTCACCTCCTCACTAGAGCCCCAGTCCAGCCTCATCTGGATGTGGTCTCAAATTTCCTGCAGCTCAAATTCCAAGAGATGGGCAGCTCATTCAGCAAAAATCCTGGAGTCTGACACTCCTTTACTTTAGGAATCCCATTTCCCACAAAGCAGTGCCCAACAGAGGGCAAGGCTGCTCTGCAGCAAGGCAGAATCCTTCCTAAAGCCCAGCAGGGCCAGCAGGTCCTGCCTGTACATA
Organism: Tichodroma muraria; assembly: GCA_013390105.1. NCBI lineage: Eukaryota > Metazoa > Chordata > Aves > Passeriformes > Sittidae > Tichodroma > Tichodroma muraria. The sequence goes on along the minus strand of WAAG01063736.1, from coordinate 73,249 downwards.
CCCTTAGCTGAAGGGTTTTCTGTAATCAACTCCCAAGTTTCCCCCACAGTGTCTCCAATCTCATTCAGATTTCATTTATATCCCTGCACGAAGTAATTCAGAATAAAGCTGACTTATTTTATGACTTCTCACCTCTACATCACCACCTGCTTTTCTCCCCCCAGACAAACCGAAACCAGGAACCTCCATGGTATCAGAGAGGTAAGGCTGCTCACGCCACCCACATCTGATTGAGAGTGCCTGTTTTATCCCAGAGCTAATTTTAGCAAGGAAAAGAGTCTGCTTTGCTTATTTCAGGTGGAAGGAAGCTTGTCAAGACATCTTTGAGAGAGTTAGAAAAGCGAAATCAGCTTTGGTAACACCTCATCCTCTGACAGAGACATAGATAGAAGATCAGTATTTAGGGGGTTCATTTCAAAGCTGCACTGAGAGAAGACTCATCACCTTCCCAAAGGAGATTGATTGTCTTCCTTGCCTAGATAGAGCCTTGAGGTCTAAACTCAAGTTTCTGGATCTCAAAGCAGTCTTAGATATCTCCCAAGATGCCTATTACTGTTTCCCAGTGAGAGCAGGACAAAGGAGCCCCAGTTTAGAGTCTTTTGGAAGAGAAGCATTGAGCAGAAAATGGTCCATCAGAACCCCATGGTCCATCACTGCTATTCCAGAGGAGAGGCTGAATGTGGGAAAACAGCAGGAAACAAGAGCTGGAAGGGACCAAAACATATTGCTCCTATTTTTCCATCTGATAGTTTCCTAAACCCTGCTTTGGAAAGGGACAAGGGACACAGGGAGTAAAGTCTGTAAGTATTTAGGTGCCAAATTTCCATCAGCATCAGTGGTCACGAAATACCCTTAAAGATTGTGGTCCAAGGGATCTGGAGCCACTGAGGCAGAACATGCCAGAAAATAGGACAGTGCCTAAGGTTCCCTGATCCCCAAAGTCATCCAGTCTCCACTGGCAAGGAATGCACACCCCAGCCCTCAAGGTAGAAAAAAGGGGAATTTCACCTTCCAAAGCCTTGTAACTCCCTATGGATGGGCCTGAATCGGGACAGCAGCTCAGTGGGTGGTGGAAACCAAACCTGGTCCCCCGTACCACCTCAGCCTTGCCTGTTTGCCTCCAGCTCAGTGCAAAGAAATTCTGTCCCTCGAGGTGTCTGAGGAGCACCCGCACGTGGCGCTCAGTGCTCTGGTCTGCTTGACTGGGTAGTGATTGCTCAAAGGTCGGACTCAATGATCCTAAAGGCCTTTTCCAACCTCAGTGACTCTGTGATTCTGTGATTCCTCCTCTTATTTCCCAGAGTAATTAATTATCTCCTTCTCTCCTTGGCAGCTGCTCGGCAGACGCAAGCCAGAAGGGGAACAGCATCACTCTGATCTCCATGAAGAACATCAACACCAACAACAGCATGAGCTACCCCCCATCAGAAAAGGTTTCCCTTTTCAGCCTTGCTTTTTAGGGAATCAGCTGGGGATCATTTCTCTGGCTGGATAAGAGCATGTCTTGAGGTATCTTTGCTCTTTTATTCCTTCAGAAATATGACAAAAACCAGCTGCCACCAAACTTCTAAAGGTCCAAACTGCTTCCAGTGAGCCTGGTGGAAAATTTGAGTGCCCACCTCAGGTTTACCTGGGCTGGCTGAACTCGAGGTGGCAAGTTTACCTCATATATGTATATTACTGTATACAGCTGACATGACCTGTGGCCAGCTGCAAAGCTGGAGGGGTTTGCCATTAAATGAAGAAATCTGTGGGAAATTGAGGTCTCAGCCTCCAGCCCAGCTTATCCACTCCCGCCCCACAGGTGGCTGGAGCACACCCCCATCAGTGCTCTCAGGTCCATCTCACATGAAGAATTCATGTCATTTCCAGTTCTTTTGAAGCTGGGACTGAGTTTGGGGGAACAATTGCTCTCCTCCCTTTGTCAGCCCAACCAGGCCACTGATGAACCACGTTTTGTTCTTTTGGCAGGTGCTATGAAGCCAAAAGCCCAGAGCTTGAAGCTGACATGTGACAACCAGCAATGGCCTTCAAGGTTCTTTTATTTTGTCCTTTGGGGAAAGAGCAAGGGTGGACTTTATATATAAATTATTATGTCCTTTCTGATCAGTACATTTACAGTAGTGTCCTACATAGCTTCCCCACCTGGGGCCTAAGGGCTTTCTCCAGTTACAGCCTGCCACGCTCGGTGGTTGATACCTAACTCTATTTTTGATATGCCTTCAAACACTCAGATAATTCCAGCAGCAAGAAGCACCATCCACTCCGCTAATAAACCTCTGCCTTAGATTAATGGCCTTTATAGTCTGTGCCAGGCAGTCACAGGCTCATTAATCAGCACAGCCCCACGTCGAGACAGACCTGTGCGTTGGGAAAGCCTGATCCGAAGCTGAAGGCCTGATGGGACTTAAATGCCCAAGTTCTAGGTCAAATCCCAGCACGACTGCTGCAAGCCCCCTATCCCCTGTGCCCTCATTGTCCCCACAGCAGTGGGATGGTCACATCCACCTACCTCACAGGGTTGTTGTGAGGTCTTGTTAATCCCTGTCTGTAAAGCGTTTGGAGAGCCGTGAATTAAAGGTGCTGCTGAAATGCAAATTGCCATCTTAAACACTTTATTATTATTAATAACAACAGAGCTTCAGGAAGGCGGATCATTATCTCCCCACATGCTCAGAGACTCGGCTGAAGTGTAAGGAACTAAGTCCCTGCATAGATCCGGGTTTATCTCAGTGTAAAATGAATGGTCACAAGCAAAGTGCTGAGTTGATTCAGCTCCTGCAGTGAGGCAGCCCAAGTTTGCCAGGAGAGCTTCCATCATCTCCACCACGGCTTTCCCAAAGCTTCCTGGGACCAGGAACAGCAGCATCCCCTTGTGCAATGCAAGAGGCAACTGTGCTTTGCAGCTGGCAAGGAAATGTTCAGCAGAGAAAAATGCAACATTTTCAAAGCTCCTGGTAAGAGCCAATGCACTTTTAACCTCTGGCATCAGCATTGTGTAGTTTGATAAGTTGTTTCTTAATAAATGAAGCTTTTCTAGTAACATTTATGAAAAGTAAAATGTTCTCACTCACCCAGGCTCCACCACACTGGTTAATTTGCTTAACACAGAATCCCAGATAATTCCCAATTAGATAGACCCAGACAGCTCCAGTTCCCAGAGACCTGTGACTCCACACATGGAGCACAACAAGTAGATTTTTAGTGAAAGGAAAGCTTTAACAAATCTCCTTGGTCCTCTGAGATTCCATAGGACCTCACCACTGCTTTAGTTTTCTGTCCTTTGACCTCCTTCTTCTCACAGGCGCTTGAGGGTCTTAAAATGAGGGTGGGCAGGCCCTGGCACAGGGTGCCCACAGAAGCTGTGGCTGCCCCTGGATCCCTGGCAGTGCCCAAGGCCAGGCTGGACAGGGCTTGGAGCAGCCTGGGACAGTGGAAGGCATCCCTGGCAGCTGGGATGAGGGGAAACCATCAACAGCATTAGCAGTGATGAAGGTAATTGGGAAATGTCTTGTAGAGTGGGGCCAGAACTGGACACAGCCCTCGAGGTCCCCAGCAGTGCCAGCCCAGGGGACGGGCACTGCCCTGGTGCTGCTGCCACCCCAGGGCCAGCACAGCCCAGGGACCATTGGCCTCTTGCCCACCTTGGACTCATGTTCAGCTGTTGTCACCAGCGCCCCCAAGGCCTTTCTAAAGCTGTTCCCGAGTGTCCAGAGGAGGGAGCCGGGGCTGGGGAAGGGTCTGGAGGGGCACCCGAGGAGCGGCTGAGGGCCCTGGGCTGGGTCAGCTGCAGCAGAGGAGCTGAGGGCAGAGCTCAGGGAAGGAGGGAACGGCTGGGGGGGAGGTTTGGGATGAGAGCGGGGCAAGGCTCTTTCCCCCGAGGGTGCCGGCACTGCCCGGGCTCCCCAGGGAACGGGCACGGCCCCGAGGCTGCCGGAGCCCCGGGAGCGCTCGGGCAGCGCGGCCAGGGCTGCACGGGGGGATTGCTGGGGGGTGTGGGCAGGGCCAGGAGCTGGACGGGGTGGGCCTGGTGGATCCCTTCCGGCTCGGGACACTCCACAATCCATGACACTCCATAATTCCACAATTCCATGATGCCTTGACCTCCCGCTCCCCTCAGACCCCCCCCATTACGTCACCGCTCGTCGCCATGACGTCACGCCCCCGCCGGGCCCGCTCCCAGCAGCCCCCGCGCACAAGATGGCGGCGGGGGGCGGCGGGCGGTGAACGAGGGGTGGCGGCGGCCGCGGGCCGACATGACCTACACGGCCGAGCAGCTGGACGGGGTGCAGCGGTGAGCGGCAACGGGGAGCCCGCGGGAGCACGGGGGCGGTGGGGAGGCGGGGGGTGGAGCCCGGGGAAAGGCGGGGAGCGGGCCCGGGGTGCCCCGGGATAACCCCATGTGCGCCCTCAGGATCAAGCGGTGCCGGGATTACTACGAGATCCTGGGAGTGAGCCGGGACGCCGGCGAGGAGGAGCTGAAGCGGGCGTACCGCAGGCTGGCCCTCAAGTTCCACCCCGACAAGAATCGCGCTCCCGGAGCCACCGAGGCCTTCAAAGGTGAGGGGCCCCGGGGGGCGCCGTGAGGGGCAGCGCTGGTGCAGAGGCGCCCGGCGGCCCACGGAGCCGGGCGGGGTTATGGACACAGCAGCGTCCTCAGAGAACCCCGCTGCGGCTCGGCAGGGTTTGCATTTCTGTCTGCAGAATACTCGTCTCCCGTAGAAACGACGGGAAATGCATCCCGGGTCTCATTCCCAGATACTTCTGAGGAGCTTTACAAGGGTCTGGAGGGACAGGACACGGGAATGGCTTCCCATTGCCAGAGGGCAGGGATGGATGGGATATTAGGAAGAAATTCTTCCCTGTGAGGGTCCTGAGGCCCTGGCCCAGTGTGCCCAGAGAAGCTGTGGCTGCCCCTGGATCCGTGGAAGTGTCCAAAGCCAACTTGGATGGGGCTTGGAACAACCTCGTCAAGTGGGATCTGTCCCTGCTGATGGCAGGGGATTGGAATGAGGTGATCTTCATGGTTCCTTCCAACCCAAACCATTCTGGGATTCCATGATACTGGTGAAAACTGGTTCAGAACTTGGAACTGACACTGGCCATACAGGAGAATGGGTGTTTGTTATCAATAACTGCTCCTTGTCATGAATAAATTGTTATTTTTATATATATTTATGGGAATATGAAATGGAATCCAATGTGCTGTGTCTGGAGTTCTCAGTTATGCTGCAGTGTTACTGTCTAAACTCATACATATTTCCCCTTTCCATGCAGCCCAGCATGAGGAAAGCAAGTGATTCATTCACAGTCTATTAAAACAAGGAGCTTCTGGAGGGCTGTTCTTTATTTGTTTGTGTTTGGGTTGTATTTCTCTATGAACTTGTTCTGTCAGAGATCAAAGAAGATGAGCCAAACAAACACTTCTGACTGGCTGGATGTGAGGTGTGAAATAGATGTGCCACACAGCTTCAGGATCATCTCTGCCAGCAGGAGAAACTTGGGATAGCCCTGTGCATTTTAATTGGTCCCTGCAGTTATTAACTTTGTGTTAATTTTATGTGGGGTATGGAGGTGCTCTTGGACCAAACTTGCATTTGGCTTGAGCTGAGCCACCCAATTTTCATTGGGTGAAAATGCTCCATTTTCACCCAATTTCTTGGCTGAAGTGAACTCTCATATCAGTTTTACAAATATTTCAAGTCTCTCCAAATCCTTGGACACTTTAGTCTTTCTCCTGGCATCAGTGACAGCAGGAAGAGGTTTCCATCACAGGTAGTGCCAGAGCTGTTCCACATCTTTTGTGAAAGTAGCTCAATCTTTGGTCAAGCACAAATTCCCTAGGCCTGCTTGGACTTTTTTTTTTGCTGCTCCACTTACAAAAGTGTGAGCTCCGGGAATGTAACACTGATTTTAATTCCCTCTCCAGCAATAGGCAATGCTTTTGCAGTTCTGAGCAACCCTGAGAAAAGGCTCCGCTACGATGAACTCGGGAGTGACCGGGAGCACGTCAGCACTGGCCAGGCCAGGCACTACAATTACTACACAGAATTCGAAGCAGACATCACACCAGAAGAAATATTCAATGTGTTTTTTGGTGGGCATTTCCCTACAGGTCAGTACCTGTCTGCAGTGGTTTCAAAGGGCAGTGGGCTGACTAACCCCGAGGGAACAGCTGGAGCTGGGCCAGGGCAGGCTCAGGCTGGATTTTGGGAGAGGCTCTTCCCCCAGAGGGTGCCGGCACTGCCCGGGCTCCCCAGGGAACGGGCACGGCCCCGAGGCTGCCGGAGCCCCGGGAGCGCTCGGACAGCGCTGTCAGGGCTGCACGGGGGGATTGCTGGGGGGTGTGGGCAGGGCCAGGAGCTGGATGATCCTTGGGAGTCTCTTCCAATATTCTGTGATTCTATAAACCATGAGGAAGTTCAGCTTCCCTTGGGACTGCTCAGACAGTGGATGGTACGTCTGGAAAGAGCAGACACCTTTTCACATTTGATTTCTGCCTTGCTTTTATTCCCTCCATCATCTGAAGCCAGTAATGGCATGGGAAGTAAAATAGAGTGTGAATGAGAAGGGATCAGAGTTGTTTTTGATGATGGTTGGACTCAGTGACCTCAGAGGTCTTTTCCAACTTGAGCAATCCATGACTGGGTTGCACTTGAGGCACCTGACAGCATTCCAGGCCAGCCTGGCCCAGCTCCGGGAGCTGTGGTCTCAGGGGAAACAGGAGCTCCTGTGCCTTGCAGCAGCCTGTGCTGTAATGAGATTACAGTCTGGGAGCTCAGCAAGTGCTGCCTGCCAGGAGAGGAGCCAGGATCAGTGGCACAGCAGTGGGAGCTGCACCTGGAGTAGCTCCGTGCATGTCTCAGTCCAGCCTTGGCATTTGGATTTGTAGGAACGATAGAAAGATCCTGCAAGATCAGTGGAGTGAAAGGAAATCTGAAAGGTGTGAGGACTTCAAGCGCCTTCCTGATAGCATCTAAGGAATTGCTTTAGCACTCCTGGGAGCTTTTCACCTCCAAGGTGTCACAAAAAGTGAGGTACACACCAGTTACTACAGCCTGAGGACACCCAGATGAGTAGTTACTTACTAAACCTTGCTGTGGGTGGTGCATCTTGCAGCTGAGGGGACCTCAGATCCCAAACTTGCACCAGTGGATATGCAAAGCCAACCCCAACATGGTGTAATTCCACCTGGAGTCTGCAGGTTTTCCATTTCTGACTGTGCAAGGAATTAATTGCACCTGGATTGAATTAATGTGCCCTTTGTGGGACATCACCCTCAGGGAATGGGCCTGTGGGGAGCAGGGATGCTTGGAGTTGAGGACAGGAAATTGAGCTGTGAGAGGAGTTTAGGTACTGGGCATGGCAGGTTTATCAGGAAGACTGGCATGAAGGAGAAGATGAGAATTTTTAGCAAAGCAGAAAGAGTAAGAAAACAAAAATATAATTTTCTACTAGTGGGTGTTGGTAGTAAACAAGTTTTCCTCACTGGGCTTTTGAGGGCAGGTTTATGCTTTGTTTTTACTGAGCAGTTTTCCTCTCTGGATATTCCATGGAAAAATAGTTAAATTTAAAATGTTAAATGTGATTAAACTCAAAGGAGACTCCACGTGGCAGAGTGTTGCAGTTGTAATGAAGAGAGGCTACAAGTTCTTCTCATAAAAAATAAATGCACATGAAACAAAAGAAACTGCTGCCAAAAATTCTTGGAGAAACTTAAAATTTGGGAAGACTTGTTTTCTAGGCACCCCTATAAAAGCCATTCTTCTTTTCCCACACTGGCTGATTCTTTTCACAGCTTGATAAAATCCTGGCTGAGCAATGTTGAAGGATAGAAATAAACCTTCATTTTTCTCAAAAGAAACTTTCCTCCTTGGAGCCAGCCTGGCTTGGCTCACTGTTGGAGCTCTGACTGCACACATGCCTAGAGCTTGGGAAATCTCTGAACAAGCAGTGGAACAGAGGTTTTGGCACAGTAGCAGAGGGTCACCTTTGCCCAGGTTTCTTGCAGGATTCTTTGGAAAACTCAAAAAAAGGACAGGATAAGAATTTAAAATAATGTGACATCTTTCCCAGGGCTTAAAAATAGTTTTGCATTTCTGTTGTGATGATAAGCCACAGATTTCAATTCTCTAACACAAAGACATTCTGAATTTCAAAAGAGGAGAGCACAGCTATTATTAAGATATTCATATGGTGATAAAATCAGATCCTGAGCTTCAAATTGAAGCAGCAAATGCAATTCTTCCCTCATTTTAGATTTTTTAAAAATAAATCAACTGCATTCCGTGTGCAAGAAAGAAAATTCTGAATTGTTCTCCTTTTTTTACTCTTTTTAAAGTCTCTTTCTTTATTATAAAATGATTAGGTGAAATTATTAATGGCTTGAAGGCAGAGGAATTATAAATGAGGGTAGAAGACCACATTCAGTAATTATGGGAGACCATAATTCACAGCCTGATCCTGGTGAAGCAAACTCATTGTCCTGCCACAGCCTTGCAAGTGAATGTAACAAGAACAGCATTAAAATATGAGATACAATCATAAAAATCAGAACATGTTTCTGCAGCTTGATTTAAATTAAGATGGATTGGAGCAGACTACAATTTCTCTAGTAGGTTTTTTGGAATAATATTGTGGTGGTGTTTAATTCTGAGGTGGTTTGTGCTTTTTACTCTGAGATCTCCCAACTGTAATTCAGCTGTGGAGTATAAACCTGGATAATCCAGTAGCAGCTGAGGAATCCAGGTGGGTGCCAGCAGCTGGGTGAAACACGAGTCTGTCCTGGTTTCTTTTGCAGGGAATATCCACATGTTCTCCAATGTAGCCAGAGATGCTCACTATTACCCGCGGAGGCACCGGGCCGAGAGGGCGTGGACACAGGAGCCAGAGGAGGAGGAGCACAGGCCACAGGTAGCCAGGAGGAGGGATCTTCCCAGCTTAAATATTTAACCATCTCAGCAGGGTGAAGGATCCTCTTCCAAAGCCGGGACACACCCTGCCATGCTTGAGTGCTCAGCGTTTATCCTCAAGGGCCGCAGCCACAGTGGATGTTTTCTTTGTCACTGCTTTGGCTTTTCTTAATCACTGCTGTAAAGATCCATTGTATTTATAGCATCTCAGACCCTCCAGTCTCTGTCACTGAGGGTTTTGCTGCTGCTTGCTTTTTGCAAGCTCCAGTGCTTGGTAATCCAACAACAAGTAGTCCAGATGGGGACTGGTGATGGATGTGGAAGTAGTGGCTTGTCCTCGGGGTGTGTTTAATCCTTCAGTAAATGAGCACCCAGGGGCTGCACAGGCCTCTTCCAGCTGGGTATAGGATGGGCCTGGGACACATTTCTGCCAACTGAGACTTCCAGATGACACACAAAGTGTCCTTTGTTGTCAGTGCACATACACACCTGCCACCTGCCTTGGCAAGATCTTCCTCTGGAGACAGTCTGTTAAGCTCCAGGGATCATTCTCCAAGGAAGATGAGTTTTTCCTTGTGAGTCTCAGGCTCAGAAAAAAAACCTGGTACAGCTGACAGACAGCTAAGCTTGGGGAAGTGAATCCAGCCCCTCACTTCAGGAAAGTGAAGCCCCCCACTGAGGGGCTGGAGAATGTCTGGGGAAAGGAACTGAGCTGGGAAGGGGCTCAGGCTGGAGCAGAGGAGGCTCAGGGGGCCCTTCTGGCTCTGCCCAGCTCCTGCCAGGAGGGGACAGCCGGGGGATCGGGCTCTGCTGCCGGGAACAGGGACAGGAGGAGGTTCAGGTTGGACTTCTAGAGGAATTTCTCCATAGAAAGGGTGCTCAGGGATTGGCAGGGGCTGCCCAGGGAGGTTTGGAGTGCCCATCACTGGAGATGTCCAAGAAAGGCCTGGAGGTGGCACTCAGTGCTCTGGGCTGGGGCCAAAGTGAGCATTGGGCACAGCTTGGACTCCATGGTCTGGGAGAGCTTTTCCAGCTTCTGGGATTCTGTGAATCCCACCTACTGGTGCATCAGGAATCCTTGTTGGTATCCCAGGACAGAGGGCAAAACCTAAATAACTGAGTGTTGTATTTTTCTCTGGATAAGAAAAGGCAATTAAAAGCCAGTTTAGAAAGAAAAAGAAGTGCAGAAAAAAAGATCAGTGTTTTCTCTTTGATAGTGTCTCCACTCTTTTGTTCTGCCAAATGAATCCAATCAAAAGCCCCAGTGCTTGCATCCTGTCTGAAGTTACACTGCGTGGGAGCTCTTAACCGTTTACTGCTCAGCCATTAAATGCAGGGCTTGAGCAGAGGCTGAGATCTTTACAGTGGAGAGCAAATTCAGAGGGTGCAGGAAAGCTGTAGGCACACGGGAATTGCAGGGTGTTCCTGCAGGCTGGATTGGACACTGACAGGTACAATAGTGCTGTGGGCACTGTGAAGGAAGGGGCAGAGGGAAAGATAATGGAAAGAAAATAGTGTTCATGAGTGTTTTGATATTATTAGTAAAGGTTATTTAGAAATTGCAATGTCTTCCCTCTCAAAATCCCAAAGTTCTTCTTTTTTTCTTTGAAGTTTCCATGTAACACGTTGGTGATCTGTGATTGACAGCCTGGCTTCTGTGAACAGATGCCTTTTTCCTTCTCTATTTTCTTGACTGCTAATCCTTGTACTTTTCAGAATTCATACTCTGCATTTATCCAGTTGATGCCAGTTTTTATCATCATAATAGTGTCAGTTATAACCCAGCTGATGGCCACCAACCCTCCCTACAGCTTATTCTACAAATCGTAAGTCCTTTAAAACCACATTTTTCTGCTGTTACTGTTTGCAGTACGGAGGCAGATGGAAGTTGGGTTTGATAGCAAAATGCATGTTAATGTTCTTCTCTTTATTGAAAATGTTACCAGTTTGTAAATAAGGAAATAGCAACAGCCTGCACTGGTGAGTTCTGAGCTCTGGGAAGTTACCTGTGGGGAGCTTTAGTGCACAGAGTACTGAACTGAGAGGGTCAGAAAGCTTCCTCAGCCAGCATGGAATGGTTTTGCACAGTGATGCAGGATGATGGGGAGTGTGGATGTCAGTCAGCCTCTGATCTGACCAAGCCCCAGAATCCGTGGACCGCCCCTGAGATTCCTCTGAAAAGCAGCTAAAAAATGAAACCTGTGGTTTGCGTTATAAATCCAAATCATTTCTGGAGTGTGAATTCCACTGGAAGCTCAACAAATCATTAAAGCCTTGAAATGCCCAGGTTTAACCTCTGTAGAGAAGCAGGGCCCTGGGGGCTGGTGGGCTCTGGGAGCAGAAGGACCCCACCAGAGCTGCTGTACTGGGAGCTTGTGGGGTAGAGGAAAACCCACGTGCTGCTCTCAGCATCCAGGGCTGGAGGAGGGAAAGAGCTGACCTGGGCTGGCCCTTACTGACAGGAGTGGGATTGGCAGGTCTGGGGCAACCAGCTGAGTGCTCCAAGCATTCCCTTTGTTCCCTTCTAGGAGTAAAACTGCTCAGGTCCAGCCTTCCCCTCCTCTCCTCTGCCAGAGCAGCCCAGCACCCCTCCTCATTTTACCACACGATGTCAGTGTGAGGCCCTCAGAAAAGAACAGGAGGGTGGATGGGTTTTTTTGGGTGTTTTTTTTTTTTCCAGGGAGTGTTTTTGCTATCTGCCAGTCCCGTGTGAAACCTCCCACACTGCCCCCACAGCAGCTGAGCTGCTTTTCTTCACTACCTCCCCTTCTCCTGGTGACAGGAGATAGTCAGGGCTGAGCTGGGTTCAGAGTTAGGCTGTAAATCATAGCCTTAAAACAACTGAACAGCCTAAAAACTAAAAGAAATTGGGGACACTTCTGAGACACAGGAATGGAGAAGGAAAAGAGGAGTCCAGGAAAAAGGGGCAAACTGGATTCCTTTGAGCAGAGTGTAACCTTTGTGTTTTGGCTGCCTGCCTCTCTCTGTGGGCAGTGATTCGAGCAGAGGCCTGGGTATCTTTGCTCAAATAAGGAAATTAACTCCAGGAGTGTGGTTTAATCCAGTGACTGTGTCAGAGGGGCTGATTCTTCCTACAGGGTATTTTCCAGCCTGTTCCATGCCTCACTTTGCTTACTGATGATTATAAAACCCTGAAGAAAAGCGTAACTAGAATCTCCCCTGCTAAGTTTTATTTCTACCAAAGGATCCAGAAAAATGGGGAAATCCAGATCCAATTGCATTGTGCCCTAATTTTTATAAACTCTGGAATATTTTTCTATGGTTGTAGCAGGAGGGTGGATTTTGTTTGTACTGCACAGCTTGATGTCCTTGAGATTGTAATTTCCTGACTGGTTGGTTGAGGGAGCCATAATCCTGCAGAAATGAACTGTACAAACATTCTCCTCCTGAAATGCTAACGTGGAGAAATAGCTCTTTATTTCTTGATGTCTCAATTGCTGAAACATCTGATTTGTCCCTGCTGCTCGCACAGGTCCATAGGCCACGTTGTCAGCAGAGAAACAGAGAACTTGCAGGTGCCTTACTACGTTGATAAAAACTTTGAAAAGAATTACCAAGGAGCAGAACTTCAAGAGCTTGAGAAAACTGTTGAGAAAGATTACATAGACTACATTCAGACCAGCTGCTGGAAGGAGAAACAGCAAAGTAAGTTATTTCTGTCCCAGGCGTGTTTCAGGGGTTGGGGGTGGTTGTGCTTCACAAAGCTCTGTTGGTTTTAGCCTCAGTTTCGAATCCTTGTAACATCTCAGCCTTGCACTGGTTTAAGGTGTCTCACATCTGCTCTTAACACTGAACTTGCTGTTCTTGAGATCTGTTGAAATGCATTTTAAGTGATTCTGAGAGGTGAGTGGAAAGTAGACTTCACCATTTGAGACACTTTTTTCCACTCAGGTTTTATGCTTGAATAACCCTTAGTGATGTTTTAAACATACAACCCCCCATATTTATCTAGCCCTGACAGATTACTAGGCTGGAAAAGATCTCGAGACATCACCTATTCCATTTTTACTTTGGAGCAGAATCAGTTTTGCTTTGACTGGCTCCACAAGAAGTTTCTGTAACTTTTTCCTTAAAATTTCTCCAGGAGAGTCCAGAGCATGTCCAGGTGCTCTCAGCTGCCTTGCAGTGGGTTGTGTTCCTGGTATCAGTTTTCAGAGCATGCTTCCGTGGTTTGGGTGTTATTTGCATTTTCTATCTTTAGCTGAGTTGGAGATCATGTTTTTCACCATTTTTGAGTTTTTCAAAAACAAGAATTGAATGCAGAAAGGAAGAACACAGGTATGAGCATTCAAAATCGTTATTCTCACTCAGCCCTGATTGGATCAGTGGCACAAATAAAGGTTTTTTTACAAATAAACAAATAAAGCATGTTTGTTAACCCCATATTTTATTGCTTGTAAATTGCTACTAATCTGGTTCATTGAAGAGACAGCAAATTCCTGCTGCTTGCAGAATGGTAAGAAAAAACAGAAATCAAATCACAAGGAGTAGCTTAGGCTGGGATGTTGTGACTCGTTTTATTCACTGATTTTATTCACCTAAAGAACTCATCACCTTCAAATGAGTCAACACTGAGTAGTGCTGTGTGTAAAGGAAGCTGGAACGAGTTGTGTCTGTGTGAATGCTCAGTAGGAGCAGACAAGCTTCTTTCACACACTGCTGGGGGTTTTCAATTGCTCTGTGCAGAGCAGTCCTCAGCACTAACTGCTAAAATGTGCCTTTGCACTTGTTTTCAGTTTCTTTACCAGTTTATCTAAAGAAGACTCATTTAATCCTAAAGGAGAGGTAACAGTAGTGTTGCTGACTCCTGGCTCTTTACAGGTATTTGTTGGGAAGGCTTGTTGTGGCTTATTTTACATAAAAGTTACCAATCCTGCTTTTAAAGAGAAATAAAAAGATGTAGGCTCTGAAGTTAAAAACGAAAAGAACATGTAATAGAAGACTATGAAAGACTGTAAAAATCATGACGTTTTTGGTGTGTTTGATTTGTGAACTTTGAGTATCTGTGGCTGGCAGGAGCAGCCTCCAGGGGTAATGTGGATGTTCATACTCATAAATGTGCACTTGCTAAAGAAAAGAAAAGAAAAAATCCCTTTAATTGACCTCGTGCAGCTGAAAGTCCCCACACTGTCTCTTTCACAGAGAGCTGGAGCTGAGGAGAGCCCAGCCCTAACAAGGGGACAGGGTTTGTGAGGCTGAGAGCCCAGGAGTGAAAGAGGGGAGATGATCCAGCCTGGAATGCCAAGTGCCTGCCAAGCTGTGCTCCTCCAGAGCTTTGTACCCTCAGGGACCGTTAGTCACCAGCTGCAAATACATTTACAACAGCCACAGTTAGCATGGCCTGAGGCCACTGCTGTCCTTAAAAACTCATTTTCAGAGTGCTTCCCATCCAGGCCATAGCTGAGACTGGGCTGACCTTAGGACAGTCATGTTTGTAAAAATAAACTCTGAGTACAGGATGGGGTGCTGGGGAAAAGTTCTGCAGATGCTGAGGCAGTTCTTAGTCAGCTGTTGCTGCACAATGTTGGTCCCTTAATCCTTGCTGAAGTGTTGGACTTGGTGTGATGAGCTTTTTGTCAGTTGAATGTCTATTTATAGTTCATTTGTTGTGTTTACTGAGGGCACGTTTCCCTTGAGCACCAGCAAAACAGACAGAGATGAGTAGTTCAGGAACAGTTCGGGTTTTAAAGTCCTTGATTTTAGGACTTGAAAAGCATTACCTGGTGTCCAACAACCTTAAGGAAAACCTTTAAAATAATGGATTGGTTGTACCTTGTTCAACTAGTCAATTTTATAGTGCTGCACCAGACTCCTCAGCAGAGCAGTGTGTGCAAGTTGGGTGTGCTGTGGTCTTCTGAAATCTGTGACAGTTAAGTTCAAAAAGCACATCCCAAGTTTTACAGGAGTTGGTTCAGCTGGGATGGCTCAGTTGTAAAGTGAGGCTGCAGAGAGCTCGGGGTCACAAAGAGGCAACTGAAAACAGAATCAGGATAAGTATCACAGAATCATGGAATGGTTTGGGTTGGAAAGGGCCTTAAAGCTCGTCCAGTTCCACCCCCTGCCATGGGCAGGAACATCTTCCACTGTCCCAGGCTGCTCCAAGCCCCGTCCAACCTGGCCTTAGACACTTCAGGGATCCAGGGGTAGCCATAGCTTCTCTGGGCACCCTGTGCCAGGGCCTGCCCACCCTCACAGGGAGGAATTTCTTCTGTATATCCAATGTAAATATAGTTGGAATTCAGAACCTCCTTGAAGAACTAATCCATAAAAGATTGAAACCCACAAGGAGCGAATGTGATGGAATGAACGCTGTCAAAAGTGCAGGGAACAATTTTTCCCAATTGGCTAAGTGTAAACTGAGATTCTCCACTGCACAGCTCCAGGGACTCTGGCCTCAGGGACAATTACCTGAGCCTGGTTTTTACTGGAGGCTTGACAAGGCTGTGCCCAGCACTGCTTGAGTGGCATTTTGGTTATAAACCTGGGAATGGATTCCTGCTCTAAAATGAGCTGTTCTGCCTGTCAGTTTGTGAAGCTCTTCAGTGAGTGGGAGGAGGGTTAAATGGCTTTAAATTTCAGTGGGACAGGGACAGAGGACGTAGGGCATGAAAGGATCTATTGAAGTTCTTCCCACTCTCAATAATTTTGTAAAATGAGGGGCTTGTAAGGTGTATAAAAGCTCTTTGAAAAATTGAGTGTCATCAGGTTGCCTGTGCTTACGGAGATGTTGACCTTTTCAGGAGTAAATTACTGCTGTTCTCCTCAATGCATCTAATCCTGCAGCCAAATTATTCTGCAGGGAGAAACCTATATTAATATTTCCTCAGCTAACCAGCAAAAGAAACTTCTCTGAATTACCGGGAGGAAATAATTTAAACAATGGGATTATTTCAGTTTTATGTGGCTTTTGAGAAGAAGGGGAACGAAATGCGAAGTACATTTGAGATTGTTAGTGAAAGGGCAGGGAGGCCTTTCGGACGAGTCCCTTGGGTAGCTGTTCACCTCCCTGGCTTCAATACCCACCAAAATTAAAATTTAAAAGTGCCACAAGGATAACAAAGCACTTAGAAACAGTTCTTTAAAGGGGGCTCAGGGCTTCATCCTAATACTTTTTTTTTCATCTTTCAGAATCTGATTTGTCAAATTTGGCCAAGCTCTACAGAGATGAGCGGTTGAAACAGAAAGCAGAGTCCCTGAAACTCGAGCACTGTGAGAAGCTCTCCAGCCTGATTGGGATGCATAAAGGGGGCTGACCGGGACGCACACGTTCTGTACTTTTATTTATTGCTGTTTTAACTTAGGTTTTTATTTTCCTCCATGTGAAAAGGGAAGGAGTCTGTTGTAAAGAGTCTGGATATTGGAGTCCCTCTGCAGGCAGTGCAGAGAGGGGCCAGCACAAGCCGCAGGGCTGCTGGTTGCTGTAATATATCCTGTACATTAGATTTGGTTCCGAGGACCAGTGGCACTTTGTAAATCCATTCCCCAGGACGCACTCTGAGCTCGGATCCCATCGGTCTGCATGGGTGGTTTGTCTGCCGTCCAGGCTGTGTGTGCTTCCCAGGAGAGCAGGCTCCTCTCGGTTTCCCGTGTTTCCTATGGATCTGCAGCTCCCTGGATCCTTGGAGGGCGCTGTGCTGGGGCTGGGTATCACCTCCCCCTGTCCCTCCAGGCTGTGCCACAGAGCTGAGGTGGTTCCAGTGCAGGAGGGACGGTCCCTGCTTGAGGGGAGCCCCTGAGCACATTCCCAGCTCTCCCGCTGTCCCAGGGATCGTGTCCGTGCTGCTCCAGGGGAGGGCTGTGCCCGTCCTGACACCGGCATGGGAGTCTGGGAATTGCACTGATTCCAGCGTCTGCCAGACTGTTGGGAAAGCAGAACTGTGGTCATTCCCTCGTCTGTTTCTAGTGGCATATTTTGAAGCTGGCTATTCCATTCTGGTTTTTATCTGCACACTCCCCCAGCTCTCCCAGGGCCCTGCTTTTTCCGGTACAGTTCTCATGTAGCATATTTTTACTCTGTTGAGCAGCTATGAATGTTTCACTGTAGACATGATATTGCAAAGAAAAATATCCATGTGGCAATGTGGTTTTTCTTGACCCTCCTTCACGCGGCCAGGCCTTGAAGGGCAGGTTGATGCTGGGTTGTCCTCGTGAGCAGCAGACCAGTGTTAGACCAGTGTTGTTCCAGCTGAGCACCATGAACCCCCGAGGCAGTCCGGTGGGTGCCCTGCATGGAATAAGCTGCTCTTCCAGGGAATTCCTGCCCAGGGTGGGAGCTCACAGAGCAGCACTGCTCCCCTCTGACCCTGGGAATGGGAGTCAGTGACACCTGAGCAAGGCTCTGCTGTTGCCACATGCCTGAAACTCAAGTCACGCAGGATGCGCAGGTGGCCTTGGCTGAAACGTAGGGGGCAAATGCTCAAAAGCTTGGGAAATGCCAGGATTAAACCTGCCTTTAAAGCTCAGACTGTCCATGTGCTGGGCACTGGTGCAGTGGTGTAGGAGTCCCACTGGATGGAACTGGGAATGTTGGTAGCACAGTGTGTCCCTGTCCCATCCATACAGCTCTGGGGGCTTTGGCAGGAAAGGAAGCTGGAAAGAAAACCTTTTTCTGGGGTTTGTACGAGAATGAGGGGTTGGTTTGAGGCCTGGTGCTTCTGCACGCGAGCCTTAAACATCAGCTTTAAGGCTCTCAGCTGGGAGGAGAATATCCCACAGACGGCAACAGTGCTGTGGTGGGATGTCCTAAAGGGGAAAAAAGCCAACATAGTGACTCTCTAAATTGCATTTTTATGCCCCATTTGTAGGAAACCTTGCAGGAACGTGGGGAAGTTGAGCAGAATTTTTGGGGCACCTGAAACAAGAAAGGCACCGGTGAAAAGGGCATTCTGCGGGGATTGGTGTGGAACGTTCTTAGTGCTAGAGTTTAAGGGGCAGAATGGGTAATGATTCCAGGTCCGTGGCTGGAAGAGCAGGCAGCCTTAATTCTGGTATCTCCCACTTTTGAGCACATGAGTGTACAAAAAGTGAAAATAATGTTGCTTTTTATATATTAAATAGCTTGTAGAATATATTAGAAATCTATTTAAGTGGTTGGACTTTGTTCCAGGGTTGGGATCTTCCCTGTCATTCCTGTGTGACTGTAGAGGGATACAGGTAAGGAGACCAAATCCAGCGACTTCCTGGACTCAATGTCCTGCACGGAGCTTGAACTCCTCCATAGCATTTTGCACTGAAACCAGATTGTACCTTTCATCCAAAGATCTCGAGTACTTGATGGAGACCTCCTGTGGGAAGCACAATCGGCTAGGAAATGCAGGAGGGAGGTAAAAACATCCCCAAAAGCAATAAGTGTTTTGTTCTTATCCAGGGTCAGGGTGCTGGTCCTGGCGTGTGCTGTGAGGGAGGGCGTGTGGCTGGGGACCTCTGCGGTGACAGACAGGACAAGTTGTGTTTGTTGGGTGCTCCACAGGGAAAAGGAGAATCCTCTCTGGAGCCCCTGATGCGGAAATGCATCACTGTCCTTCTCCAGAGGGTACCTGGGATTCTTCTTTGTGGGGACCTGACGGGAGGAGAGGGCGTTCCTGGGTGCACCAAGCGCTTGAACGTGGGTTTGTGTGTATATATATTTATTTATTTTTAAATTAAAAACGTGACATCGCTGTGCCTGTCTGTGGTGGTCCGAGCCTGGCAGCGGGAGGGTCGCGGGGGATGGCGGGGACGGGCCCGGGGCCTGGGAGGGGCGGGCGGCCGCCATTTGCCATCCCGCGGGGTGCGGGACATGG
>WAAG01063736.1:29821-45313 GCA_013390105.1 Tichodroma muraria | reverse complement strand
ACTCCGTCCCCGCGCCCCAGCTCAGCCCCGAGGAGCGGCTCTCGCCCCACATGCCCGAGTCCCTGCGCTGTGACGCCTGCCACGCCATCGCCTTCCAGGTGGGGACACGGCAGCGCAAAAGCGGCAGTGAGAAGCCCTGGGGGGAGGCTTCAGCCTGGGGAGATGCTGCTGCTCCTCTGGGGCGCGCGACTCATGGATATTCCCCATCGGCACCCTAAAAAAGCCTTTTGGGGCTCCTCATGGACCCTCTAACCCACGCAGATGAGCTTCCGCTGCCGGGGCCGCACAGAAGGGGTTGCAGACCCCAGCCCTGCTCGGGAGCAGGGTCGTGGACAGGCTGCCACCCTCACTGCCCAGATTCTGCCTTTTTTCACCCCAGATTGAGGAGCAGCTGCGCAAGGCAGAAGGGAAGATGGGCAAGAAGGCTCTGAAGGAGTCGGACTACATAGAGGTGCTGGAGAGGAGCTGTTCACAGGACTGGGAGAGGTGAGCGAGGTGTCCCTCCGGCATGGGCGTGTCTCCAGGGATCAGAGTGTCCCCAGGTGTCAGAATGTCCTCAGGGACGGCGGTGCCTCAGGGATCAGAGTGCCCCAGAGGTGTCCTCAGGGATGGGGGTGTCCCCAGTCACCGTTTTCCCTCCAACCCCTCTCTCGCCGCAGTTACGGGGTGCTGGAGCTGGACGGGGAGAAGCGGCTGTCGGGGCCGGGGCTGCCGAGGCAGCAGTCCCTGAGCGTGCTGGTGTCGGGGGGACCGTGGCCGGGCAGGTAAGTCGTGGTTTGGCGGTGCAGGGGACCCGGGCACTGTCCCCTCACCGCCAAGTGACCACCGCGGCTCCTCGCAGGCTCTCCAAGCTGTGCCACGGCTACGTGGGCGAGCAGGGCGAGGCGCACATCTACGGCGCGCACCGGCGGGGCCCGGCCGCGCTGCGGCAGCTGCTGTGCCACGGGGACAAGGGACCCTGTGCCGGCCGCAAGGAGCGCCCGGACCCCCCCAAGGCGCTGCAGAACGAGCTGTAGCCCGGCGCGGTTAATGCTTAATGCCCCGGTGACCTTCGGAGCCGACTTCGTCCCCAGCGGGAGCCGACACGTGCCGGGAGGTGGGCGCCGTCCCGGTGTCGCCTGCCACCGATGTCGCCGCTGTCGCTCGACGCCCGTCCCGGCCGTGCCGGCAGCGGCGCGGACTCCGTCCGGGCGAGCTGGGAATTACTCTGTAACCCGCGGGCTCTAATGTTTCACCACGGCGCTGCTCCGCGAGGGTGCAGCCCCAATTAAAGGAGTTAATGGCTGATCCGTGCCGGGGCTGCGCTCGCCGGTTTCACAACCCCCAGCCAATGGCCGCCCTCCCGCCCGCCGCCCCTGCCACCGCCACCGCCCGGCCGGTGACTAAAGTCCTCCCCACGGCCTTAAAACTGCCCCGAGCAGGGACATCGCCGCCGGGGACACGTCGCCGGAGGATGGGGACCCGCTCAGGAGACCTGGCTCAGCCCCAGGTGAATGCAGGCACGGTCCCTGTCCCCATCCCTTCCCTTCCCCGGTGTCGTCCCAGGGCGGTGGGGAGGGAGGTGGTGGCCAGGGACACTGACCC
The DNA here is from genome assembly GCA_013390105.1 of Tichodroma muraria. Lineage (NCBI taxonomy): Eukaryota > Metazoa > Chordata > Aves > Passeriformes > Sittidae > Tichodroma > Tichodroma muraria. Next base: position 43,729 of record WAAG01063736.1, on the reverse strand, counting down.
CAGCGATGGCCAGCTCAGGGTCAGGATGCCCTGCTGGGGCTGGCAAAGGCCAGGGTGAGCCTGGGGACTGCGGTGGATCCCGGGATCAAGGGGACACGCTGGAACGCTGCAGCTGGGACTGGCTGTGCCACCTTTCCCGTCACCTGCAGGGGGGATCCCCCTCCACTCTTTCCAGGAACAAAACACCACGTAGGGTTCAGTGGGTTTGAGAGCCCAGACCCCTCTCGGGGGTCAGAGCGGGCACCGGGTGGGACTGATGGGAAACATGCTGGGCCGTGGCCCAGTGTCACCCACGTCCCTCAGAGCAGAGTCCAGCCCCTTTCCCATGGCACACCTGGGTCCACGCTGACCCAGTGTCCCCCCCGTTCTCACTGCCAGAATGGGAACTTGGCTCTGGCCCCCGCGGGCTCCCCGCACACCCCTGGGAAGGAGCTGCCTGCGGCGGGCAGGGTGAGTACCGGGGACCCCGCGGGCAGCACCACATCCCAAATCCATCTGTGACACACCTGAGGATGGAGACCGGCCAGCCGGGACACCTCCCATCCCTGCGGGCACAGGGGCTCCCATGGGGCAGGGTGAGGTGCCCGTCCCTGCACGCAGCCCCGGGGTGAGGCAGGCTGAGCTGTGCTCCCACAGCAGGACCCTGGGGCGGGCACCAGGCCCCCCCGGCCGGAGGTGGACATGCTCTACAGGATCGAGGACGTGCCCCCCTGGTACCTTTGCATCCTGCTCGGCTTCCAGGTACAGCCTGGAAAGTGGCAGACCCCAAATCCCCGTTCCCCGCGGTGTGGGGCACCCCCCAGCCCCACTGAGCTCCCCCTCGCCCCCCAGCACTACCTGACCTGCTTCAGCGGCACCATCGCCGTCCCCTTCCTGCTGGCCGAGAGCCTGTGCGTGGGCAAGGACCAGCTCACCGTCAGCTACCTCATCGGCACCATCTTCACCTGCGTGGGCATCACCACCCTCATCCAGACCACCGTGGGCATCAGGTAGAGCCGCGGCCCTGGCAGCCCCCCTGCCCAGCCCCTGGCCCGGGTGCAGGCATCCCTCTGTCCCCCCAGGCTGCCCCTCTTCCAGGCGAGCGCGCTGGCCTTCCTTGTCCCCGCCAAGTCCATCCTGGCCCTGGAGAAGTGGCGATGCCCACCTGAAGGTGAGGGCAGGGGGTGCAGGGGGGGTCCGGCTGCTCCCCACCCCCGGGACCACCTCACCGCCCTTCATCCCCAGAGCAGATCTACGGCAACTGGTCACTGCCACTCAACACGTCGCACATCTGGCAGCCCCGCATGCGAGAGGTACATCCTGCCACCGTCCTGCCGCCGCCCCCACGGCACCCAGACTCCCCGGCAGGCTGCTGACGCCCTCTCCTGCACCTCTCCATGCCCTGCAGATCCAGGGGGCCATCATAGTGTCCAGCCTGGTGGAAGTGGTCATCGGGCTGCTGGGGCTCCCCGGGGCACTGCTCAGCTACATCGGGCCGCTGACCGTCACCCCCACAGTGTCCCTCATCGGACTCTCCGTTTTCCAGGCAGCTGGGGACCGGGCTGGCTCCCACTGGGGCATCTCTGTGCTGTATGGCATGGGGACATGGGAGACAGGAGGGCAGGGTTCTCCGACACGGAGCCAGGAGGATGTCAGGGCCACGAGGGATCCCGTCTGTCTCTCCCCCCAGGACCATCTTCCTGATCGTCCTCTTTGCCCAGTACCTGCGGCAGGTCGCCATCTGCCTGCCTGGCTACCGGCGGGGCCACGGCTTTGTCCTGCTCCGCATCCAGATCTTCAAGATGTTCCCGGTAGGGACTGGCTGAGAGCATCCCGGGGCAGCCCCAAATTCCCCCCTTTACCCACACGTGGGCTCGGGAGCGGTGCGGGAGGGACCCGGTGTGTACCCCGCAGATCATCCTGGCCATCATGCTGGTGTGGCTGATCTGCTACGTGCTGACCCGCACCGGAGTCTTCCCCAGCCAGCCCGAGGAGTACGGATACAAGGCCAGGACGGACGCCCGCGGGGAGATCCTGTCGGTGGCACCCTGGTTCCGCGTGCCCTACCCCTGTGAGCGCCCGGCAGCCCCCTGGCATCCCCCCTTTGCCCTGGGGGATGTGGGGACCTGGTGCAGCATCACTGGGCTTGGGAACACCCGGGGGGCCCCAAAGTGGCACCGGTGAGCACCTGCTGGAGGGTCCTGGCATGTCCCCAACCCTGACCTGCTCTGCCCCTGGGCAGGCCAGTGGGGGCTGCCCACGGTGACCTCAGCAGCCGTGCTGGGAATGTTCAGCGCCACGCTGGCGGGCATCATCGAGTCCATCGGGGACTACTACTCCTGTGCCCGGCTGGCAGGAGCGCCCCCGCCCCCTGTGCACGCCATTAACAGGTACAGCCCCTCCACGGTACCTCATTCGCACCGCGGCATCCCTGGAGGCCGGTCAGGGATGCTGCAGGAGAGTGGGATGGGCACCAGCCCGCCCGTGTTGTTCCCAGGGGCATTTTCACCGAGGGCATCTCCTGCATCATCGCGGGGCTCTTGGGAACCGGCAACGGCTCCACGTCCTCCAGCCCCAACATCGGCGTCCTGGGCATCACCAAGGTACCGGGACCGGGGAGGGGTCCCGGCTCGGCCGGGGGGCACGGGCACTGTCACCTGCTGCCGGTGTCTCTGTGCAGGTGGGGAGCAGGAGGGTGATCCAGTACGGCGCCGGGATCATGCTCCTGCTGGGCACCATCGGCAAATTCACGGCGCTCTTCGCCTCCCTGCCCGACCCCGTGCTCGGCGGGATGTTCTGCACCCTATTTGGTAACGTCTCCCCCGAGCCCGGAGCGCTGCTCTCGGCAGCCCTGGGCCGCGTCCCCGCAGCTTCGAGGGCTGGTGAGCCCAAGGGTGCAGGGCGGCTTTGGGGGGAACGGGGGCTCCTCGCACCCTCGCCGCGGCTGGGGCAGCCCCCGGTGCCCGGCCCAGCGCGGGCACCTCCGCCTGCATCGCCGCGTCTCTGCCGGCAGGAATGATCACGGCCGTCGGCCTCTCCAACCTGCAGTTCGTCGACATGAACTCCTCCCGAAACCTCTTCGTGCTGGGCTTTGCCATGTTTTTCGGGCTGACGCTGCCGAACTACCTGGATTCCCACCCCGGGGCCATTAACACAGGTACCGCCCGCCTCGAAGAGCCGCAATTTTGGGAGTTTGGGGAGAGAGGAGGGCAGATCTCCGGGCGCTCGCCCAGCCCGGGGCAGCAGCGGGGAAATCCTCCCAGCACCCCCGGCTCCGTCCCTCGCTCTCGCAGGTGTCCCCGAGCTGGACCAGATCCTGACGGTGCTGCTGACCACGGAGATGTTCGTGGGGGGGACCATTGCCTTCGTCCTGGACAACACCATCCCGGGTAAGTGCAGCTCACGGGCCGGGGAGGGGGATGCAGCGGGTCTGGGGCAGATCCCTGTTGATTTAGAGCTGCCGAAGGGGATGGCAGGGCCGGGAGGTGACACCGGACGTTCCCGCAGGGACGCAGGAGGAGCGAGGGCTGGTGCAGTGGAAGGCAGGAGCGCACTCGGACAGCACGAGCAGCGCCAGCCTGAGGAGCTACGACTTCCCCTTCGGCATGGGCGCGGTGCGGAGGAGCCGCTGGCTGAGGAACGTCCCCATCTGCCCGGTGTTCACCGGGTTCAGGGCCCGGGCGAGGGGCAGGGGCACGGCGGCCGCAGAGGGCCCGGACGGCACGGACGGGGGCTCGGTGTGCACCAAGGTCTGAGCGAGGGGAGGGTCCCGGGAGATCCCGCCCCAGCGCCGGAGGAGCCGAGCCGAGCTCCCGGGGGGCTGTCGGGGTTCGGTAGCGCCCACCAAGGCCAAAGCCAAGGCTGCTGGTGCTCGGCTCGAACGCGGGGCTAGGGAAACACAACGCTGCTCTCGGGGGACCCGCCGAGCTCCGGGGTACAGCCTGGGGACCGCCACGCCGTGCCGTGCTCCACGTGAAGCTTTAGCCGGCTGAGACTCGCCCGTCAGCCACATCGGAGCCAGCCAGAGCCCCGGGGTCACGAACTCCCACCCGGGGCCACGGGTTTTCAGGCTGTGCCCTCGGCTCCGGCACGGTGACCCAGCGGCTGGCACGGGATCTACGTGGGGCAGTGTCCAGACCAGCGTTAGGAAGCCTAATTTAAGACGATACATTAAAAATGATAAAATTCTCAAGTGCACGTGCGCCGCTGGTGTCTCTGCTGCCTCCTGCACCGCCCCCTCGCTCTTTGTGCACCGCAAAGGCGTCAGCACATGGAACCGTGCTCCTCCTGGGCTACCAGACACGGAGACACGCTGGATTTCTTCCAGGTGGGTTCTTCCTGAACCCGGTGCTGTGGGAGAGGCAGCTCATCACAGGCCCTCGGTAAACCCTTCCTGCTCCGGGAGCTCTGGAGCGCTGGCTCTGTCCCGGCTGCGCTGGTGACACTGCCCCGTGCCACGGGGCTGCTCTCAGCTGCAGGCTCAGACGTGGCTGACCCCCAGTGCAGTGGGGTCAGGCCAGTCCTGGGCCTGGATTTAGCACCAAAGTTGAGCTGAGGCAACATTGCACAACCCTGTCACAGCCCAGAGTGGCATCGTCACACACTTGCTCCCCAGCCCGAGTAGGGAGAGAAGTGAGAAAATCTGTTAAAAGTGAAGATGAGGGAAAAAGAAAACATTCCAACTTAAAATAAACCCCAGGGGATACAAATACTACCACTCCCCACCTCCCACGAGCACCAGCCAGGCTCTGAGCCCCCTCTTTGGCTGCCGTCCCGGTGTGTCACAGTGTGTGACACCTCCTTGGCCAAACGGGTCCCTTCGCATTTCCTTGTTCCCCCAGCCCACCTGCTGGGGCGGGAGCAGGACCCAGAGGAAGCCTGGGGGCAGTGCCAGTGCTGCTCGGCTCTGGGTGCCACCAGCTTTGCTGCAGCCGCACCCCAAGGCCAGTGGGGCTGCCATGGGCCAGGGCAGCTCCTCCCCAGTGAACACCCCATTGCTACGGGATACAGGAGAGGGGTAAATCCAGTGCCAGCAGAGCAGCCATGACCAGGCTGGCTGCTCCACACGCTGGCTCCTGGCTGCTGCCCTCAGCTGCCACCACCCTGAGGTGATGGTGATGAGCTCCCATCACCCTGAGGTGATGGTGGCCAGGCCAAAGCTCGTGGACAAATTGCAGCCGTGCAGGACTCGCTGGTGGAGCTCCCACTGCAGACAGAAATCAGCTGTGTGTTATTTGCTGACCTTTTTCTTTAGGTGCTCAGGTCTAAACTCCCCCCAGGTCAGTGGAAATCCTGGAGGTTTGGCCAGCTCTAGGAAGGCCGGCTCTGCATGGGAAGGGAAGGCAGTGCCCAGCACGGAGCTGGGTAACTCCATTATCACTTTGCAGAGGGACAGCAGGAGGGCTTGGTGCGGCTGAGCTCCCCCAGGAGGGAGAGGCTCCTCCTGGAGCACGAGCGGCTGACAGGGCGAGGTGGATCTGCTGCAGGGCAACCCCGCCTCACCCTGCCCGTCCTGCAGCTCCAGCTGTGCCCCTGCGGGTTAACCCGAGCTTAAAAAGGAGATGTTAACAGCAAGGCTGGGCTGTTCTGAGCAGCGCCTGGGCTCGATCCGTGTGGGTCCAACTCAGGATGTTCATGAAGCAGGAGTGGTGGGGCTGAAGAAGCTGTTGCAGCCAGCACTCGACTCCAGCTCTGGGGCTCCCACGCCAAGCACCAGGCAGCGGCTTCTGAGTGCCCTCAGCAGCTCCCAGGGCTGCCAGCAGGGCCAGGCTGGGAACAGCCACAGGGAAAATGATGGGAGAACACAGAGGAGAGGAATAAATTCCCATCCCTGGAAGCATCCAAGGCCAGGCTGGACAGGGCTTGGAGCAGCCTGGGACAGTGGAAGACGCCCCTGCCCATGGAATTGGATCTCTGAAGTCTCTTCCAAGCCAGAGCAGTCTGTGATTCCATGAAGAGTGCAGCTTCAGCCGGGATCCATCGGGTTCCAGTGCCAGCCCCGTCCTCCGCGCGCTGCGAGTTCCCGTGCCAGATGCCCAGTTATGAGACAGCCACCACATCAGTTCTACTATTATTTATTTTTTTAAATATTTTTGAAAAAATATAATTTTTTTACAATATTTTCAACTTAAACACTATTCACACTGAACACGTATGGCAGCTTAACCTACCCAAATATGAAGTTTAAGAAGCCAAAACTGTTCTAGCTTTATTAAAAGAAAAAAAAAACCAAACCAAAAAACCAAAAAGAAAACAAAAAGTCATTGTGCTGTAGACTATTGTGTAGTGATGATTAAACAAAGCAAGGGAAAAGCACCACTCAAATCACTAATGCTGGGGTTTGCCTGGTTAAATCCAGCTGTGGGGAGTCGGACGCTAAGGGTTCCATAGGCAGTGCTATGTAGGGCGCCTGTTCTAGGCAGGAGCTGTGATGGATCTCACACCTCCCTGAACAGCACGGGAAGGGAAGGTTTCTAACATGATCACACACTGCAAAGGACAGGGAACTGCTTCCTCCCAATCGCCTGGATGTCAGTTCAGGAGCTGAGATCTACGACTCTGTACAGGTCTGTGAGATTTGGGTTAAGCTCACGCTGCTTCCCAGGATCATGATGTTTTGTAAGGGGGAAAATTAACATTAGTAACAACACTGATACCTCAAAGGAAAGTTAGCTAATTTGCATAACAATCAGATCTCCTCACTTTCACTTGGAAGTTAAGGCATTATCAGGTGCAATCGAGCACCAGTTAACACATCTTTAGTTAAAAACAGACCATTCATTCAAATTCCAAGTCCTGTTTAAAAAGTCAGAGTCTGCAGAAGGTTTTATTAACGTGGTACTTTGTCTCAACTTGACTGGTGCTTCTTACCTCACTGCCTCCTTCGCACAGAGCCAGGGCCCAATTATGGTTCCATTAAACTTTTGACAGATTTACTTAATAACAGTCTCAGCACTTTTATTGAGCATGCAAGACTAACAAAACTTTGGCAATGCATAAGTGTAACACAGTGACAAGAAGAGAGAGCTTTTACAATTAAATCTTCTAATACTGGCTTCACAGTGTGGAAATTGTGCTACATCCACCAAAAGAGGGCCCAGTCTACTCAAATGTTTAAGTACTTCACCCCAGGAACAAACTCCTTTGCGTTTGGATTCAGATTACTCTTGACCTGAGGAAGGGAAGAACAGAAATCGAGGTGAATCATTATTTTCAGCTTCCATTTTCAGGCTGAAGACAATTAGAGGCAAAGGTTTATGGATTTAGAATAACAATCAGGTATACAATAGGTTTCTTACACTTAGCAGCAGTCTATAACCCCCAGAAAAGCCCATTCCTCTGTGCTACTCCCTGAATCATCCAACCTTCCTTAGCTCCACCTGAAGTTTCAGCTGGATGAGGGCTCAGGAAATGTGCAGCAAACCACAGGCATGCATCAGACACAGCAGCTTCCCCTCATGCTGAAATAGCCTTTTCTCAAGCTGAGCTCTTAAAACGTGCCGTGAGGTTTTTAAATTTTGCTTATTTAAGCAAGAGGTGACTCGTTCCAGGAACTTCAGCCACTTCTGGAAATTTCATGTGTATGAGCACTGTATTGATTTTTACATGTCTCTGTCTGTGACTCTCCTGTCCTCCCCCCTTGGCAAGCTGATGCTGCTCCATGTCCTGCAGCTCGAGGTGGGCACCAGCACCTTCAAAAGGAGCTCTTTATCACAAAGAAATGGAGGATTAGGCTTTTCTGATCTTCACTGAGGCTGAAAGTGCTGCCTGCAGCTGCTTCAGCTTGGGAAAGTCAGGGTCTGCATCTCAGAGCAGCTGTGTGACAGGAGGGTGTGGGGTCTGTGCTCAGTACGAGGATTCTGTGAGGGAAAATAAGCACATGCTGCCCTTTCCTTTGAGTTGAGCGCTGCACAGAAGTCAGACGGCAAGAAGAGGGAAATAATCACAGTTTGGCTGCTTTCCCCTTCCCTAGAATTGCTACAGGGATCTGCTGTGGTTCTCTCAATCCCAACCAGACCCTGGGACAGGGCTCAGACCAGCCCAACGTGTCAGTGCTGGCAGACGCCCAGTGACCCTTTCGCAGCCCCGGCTGCACTCAGTGCCCTTCTTTCTTAACATCCCAGCACTCCTGGAGTTGTGCCATGGGCTGGGAAAGGCTCCACGTGGGTATAAAGAAAGCCACCAAACAGGTCACATCCCAGGAGAACACATGCTTCCCACCTACCCTGCACAGCCAGGCAGGGTTTAACAGGCTCCTTCCTGCTGGAAAGGACTTTCTCTTGCCATAAGCAGCAATAAGCCCCAGCCTTGCACAAAGACTTGGGCTTTAGAAATAGGATGAGAAGCTGAGCTTACCACCAGATCCTCCAGCGATGAGCTGTCACTGATAACAAGATCATTGAACTGGTCCTGGATTTGATCCATTGTTTGTGGGAGATCACGGGCTGGAATAAACCATTCATGCTCCTCCTCCTCTTCCAGCATCTCCTGGAAACAACGCTCGATAAATTCTTCTTCCCACAACTCCTCTTCGATCTGCACAAAGAAAAGAAACTGCTTCAGCAACAAACCTACCGTGAGCTTGTGGGGGGTTTTATTCCCAGGTGTGTGCACCCAGCTGACCTTCCCAGCTATCCAGCAGCACCCCAGCCCAATACCTTCCAGTAGCAGGAAGGACATCAGTGCTTTGTCCCAGGGATTGGGGTTGCAGCTGAAAGGGAAAGGCAGGAGAGCCCCCCCAGCCCCAGCTGTTTTGTCTGCAGCTTGTTATGACCTAGAGGAGAAGAAAAATGTAGGTCCCAAGCAAAAATTTCAGCTGTAGCAACAAGTCTGGAGTGAGCTTGCTGCAAATATGAGGAAGGGAGCTGTGCCAACACACAGAGCCAGGAAACACTCCCCAGGAAAGTGTCCTGTGGGACTCCTGGGGAAAAAATAACCCCTGCCTGTCACCTGGAACAAGCAGCCTCTCCCTGGCTATTGGTGTGTGCTCACCCCCGGTGCTCTCCTTGGGAACCCCCCCGATCCCAGCAGCTGTGAGGAATGCAGCCCTGCTGTCCTGGGAGCAGGACAAACCAACCCATGCAGAACTGACACGCAGTGCAGAGATTAAAGCAGTTTTCCTTGGTTGTTGAGTAAATGAGCTTTGGAGAGAGTTCATCCTACAAATTTTCCATGTCCTGCATCAGAGTGCTTAAGAGTGGAAAGCAGGGAAACAGAAGCTGGTGTGAAGGACTTGCCCAGACACAAGGGAATGGAAAAATGATTCAGGACAGATTTAGAATCTCACTCAGTGGAAGCTCAAGCAAGTTTTCCCATCTATCCTTTGCTCTGAAATCAAACACCTCCTCAGTCCCGGAGTGGAAATTCAGTTACCACAAACACTAAATCAAAAACATTAACACCAGATGATCAGGACTGCTGTGCAATCTGGGTCCTTTGCCCTTGGGGCAAACACACCCACGAGCTCACCTGGTACTCTGGAGAACAGGGACTCATCTCTACATGCTCCAAGCCACCGCCCAGGCACTCCAGAGGCATGGACAGCTGACTCAGTGATTTCCCAGAGCAGCACTCGAGCCTGGGTGGCACCTCCAGGAGGCAGTGCCTGCCTCCTGCTGTGGGCACACAGCCACAGCCTCCTGTTACACAGGGCTTGCCCAGCTCCAGGGCCTTGGTTACAGGCCTGTACCCCTACAGATGCCTCCACGGCAGCTCCAGCTGAACTTGCTCAGGCTCCCAGAGGGCTGTGTCTGCAGCAGCAGGTGACCAGGCTGCTCCAAGTGTTTGTCTGTCTGAGCCCTTCTCCCCTCACACTCCTACCTCTCCTCTGCTCTGACAATGGAATCTGCCTGAAAAACCACAGCACAACTCAGCTCCTTCCCAGAGAACTACACCCCCTGCATGCTAACTGAGGGACAGTTCCCAGGGGGAAAAGCCACCCAAATGGAAAAAATGCACGAGAGAACAGAGAAGGGAGGATTTGTGAGCAAACCTGACTCTGAATGAGCTCAGTGCTGCTGGCACCCTGAGGATCCCATGCTGGTGGCTCAGCACCCAGCACAGCCACAGCTGCTGGAGCACAGGCAGCAGCTCTGGAGAGCACAGAGCAAGCTGGGAATGGGAAAGAGGTGTGGAAAGAGGTGGGCTGTTCCCAGTCTCCAGAGCAGGAGAGAAAAGGGTGACAGAGGCAAGGTGGCAGAGGAAAGCAAGGCTTCTTCCCCCTTGATGGGGAAGGGAGCTGTAAGCTCAAGTAAGACTCAACTATTAAAACAAGCAGCTCTGTCACCCGGCAGCTCTGTGGAGCAGCAGTGCTGTTCCCAAGGCAGGCGTGCACCTGGAATTCCCCAGCTCAGCACTGGGACACTTGGCATGTCCGCACACGAACACCTCCCGGGCCAGCCCTTCCCAAGTGCCACGTACTTCTGTCAACTCTCTTTTCTCCCCTCCCTCCTGCAGAAGCAGGGAATTAATGGATGCATTAGAACGTGCTGCACTTCCTGTATTTTCCACCAGGACTACAGAAGATCAGCATTAACTGCAGAGAAAGGGAGACCCGTTTGTTCCCCAGGATCACTCCAGGGAGCCGATCTGAAACTTCTTCTCCAAAGGGCTGTCAGTGGTGGACAGCGTCCCTTCAGCTGTGAAGTGACAAAGGACAGCTGGGCCACTGAAAGCAGGGAATGACTTGCCTGCCTGTTAAACTCCTCCTCGTTCTCCATCCACATGTACTCGGCAAAGGGGTTGTCATCCTCGTGGGAGTGCCCGTTGATGATCACATCCTCGCTGATGATGCTGGGGCTGGTACTGCTGCGACTCGGGTCCTTCATGGCTGCCACTCCGATCCCAAACCTGCAACTGAGGGGGGCAGCAATTAAACACCTGCAGATTCCTTATTCCCTGCCCCCGCACACGCCCAGCCCAAGGGAAGGGAGGCTGCAACTGCATTTGGAGGCTCCAGGCCTTTACCTCAACTGCAGCAGAGCTCTGAGCTCGCAGCAAGGAACAGCATCACAAGCACCGTTCCCATTGTGTGCGGATTCCAGGGACAAATTAATTTCCCAAACTGAACCTCACCAAAGCCAAGCACTGCGGCCAATGAAAAGTGACAGGAAAAAACAGGAAGCACACATACTTGCCAGTAGGAAAATATTTCAACATTCAAAAGGAGAATTAGTTTTCCAAAGCACTTTTAAGGGCTGTATGTGATGGCACGAGCCAGGTTTCACAGCCCTTTCCCGCTGGGAAACCTTGCAGGGAGCAGAAACCACAAGGAACTGACCCTACACAGGGTCACTTGGAAACCTGTGTGTTCTGAGGTGACACAGCACTGCTGCCCTTCCTGTACCATGCCCAAATACACAGAACAACACTGGAAAAGCTCAGTATTTGTTGGATACTAATACTGGTAATATCAATTTTCTTTAAACAGTATGCAAAGTGAGGCAACATCTTAAAGAAAAAACCTAAAAAAAACTTGACCAAAAAATCCATTGCTCAAGTCAAATCGGAATGTTTTTCTCAAGTTAAAATTCACAATGAAAGTTGCAGCAGTGAGTGAAAATATTTTAATTTTATTATCAAAGCAACACTTTAGCTCATTGTCTGAATATCAAAGAGTGACTTCTTAAGAGAAGAGGGTATCAAAATACAGCCTTGTTCTTATTAGAGTACAAGGGCTTATCACCCAGCACCTCATATTTTCTCTTTCCATTCCAGTTGGTCCTGTTATCTAGGGAATTAATGCAAGTTTTGGCTCAAAACTCTTGATAATACCAACTAAAAACCTGCCACATCAGAGTGACCAATTAAGAAAAGCACAAAGAAGGAACCTGCCTGGCTCACCCTGTTCCAGGTTTTTCATCAAAGGCAAACCCCAGCACAGAAGTCACTGCAGCTCCCTGGGAAGTGCCACAAATGGGAGCAGATCCGTGTATTCCACCGAGGGAAAACAGGTTCTTTTTGATGTTCTTTCAAAACAAACTTGCTGAGGATTACTGGCAGCATTTACATAAAACAGGAAAGGACGGGTGGGTTTAACACCCCAATTCAAGCTTGAAATTGCTTTAAGCCACTTCAGCTGTTCCCAAGCCAACACATAGGATGGAATACAGGAAATAAAGCCTAAAAAACCTAATTTTTTTCCCCCTTTTTATTGGCATGCATTTTCACCTTCCCTTTTGTGGAGCTAGTCTTGATATTACTATTTTCCTGAAAGTAACTCCCCCTCAGCAGTGAGGAACTCGGGCAGCTTTAACACAAAGGTGACTGTACCCAGACAAGTCTAGAATGGTAAAAATAATTAAAAAACCCAACCCAAATCCAACAAACCAACAAACCAACCCTACTCGTTTGTGTAAAAGCTTGGAAGGGTAATTTGTTGAATCATGGGCCAGCTTTCCCATTTCTGAACTGTTCCCACTGGACAGGAGCTCCAGCTTTAGGAGGGAGGGAGCGAGGGAAGTCCAGCTTGGACCAAACCAGCTTTGTCCACCACTGCCCAAGGATGATAGGGATGATGTCCAAGAAGGACCCAGGCTCAGCCTGAATATTTGATGTTTATCTGATGAAGGCTTCAGTCAATTCATGCCCTTCCCACAGGGAAACATGCCCACACTCTCTTATCCTGCAGGAACACTGAGGAAGCACCAGGCTGGTCCCTCACTCGCAGCACTCCTGACTTAATTTTCTGCAGCTTCCAACAAATAAACCTTCCAATTTCTCCACTTCAAGACACAGACCAGGTTTCTGTGCTCACTTGTGGGGACAAGCTCAGTCTCCTTTCACCCAGTACTGGGTACAACCTTTTCAGTCAGGGAATTCTGAGGGGGAGAGCCAAATGCCACTTTAGTCTTGCAAAAAGTCCCAATCTAAACAGGCTGCTGCAGGAAACAAGCCTCAGTGCCAGGCTACACTGCTGCTGGGAATAAAAATAACCTATTTTCCATCTGGGAGTAGGTGGGAAGCAGAGGACTCTAGAAGAGGAAATATAACATTGGCAGTGCTAAGGAACAGAAAATGGAGAGTTCTGCCACGGTGACACACTGTGAGGTTCTGACCCAAGTTCCTCTGGGATTTTGGTGTGGAGTGGTGGAGCAAGCACAATGCAAGTGCATAAGGAAAGACACTAATAAACAACAGGATTTTTTTCTCAGGAATGAAGACAGAAATTAAAAATCTTGTAACAACAGGCTTTCAGTTAACCCTGAGTTGTTTTCTGTATGCAGTTCGTAGCTTGCTACTCCACAACATCACTAAGGCCCATTAATTCACACATTTCCCTGAATTCTGCTGCAGTTACAGCCATGAAGAGCCCTTGACCGACCATCATTAAAATTCAGAGCTTTGTGACTGAAGAGTCTGCATTTAAAACCCAGTCACGAAAGAAGATAATCCACCGCCTTCTCCGGAGGTGAGGTCAGGCCTAATTCCATACAGCAACCCCAGGTCCTTACCCACCACAGAAAAAAAAAGAGCAATTAAGTAAAAAAATTACGACATTTGCTTTAAGCACCCAAAAATAACACTTGATGGTTTTAGTGGGAGCCGAAGATTAAAGGAAGGTGTTTTAGAGCAGCTCGGGCAGGAGTCAGTGACTTGTTTATCAGCGGGTGATTCCTCCTGCGAGTCGGCAGCGCCGGCCCAGCTCCTCCTTATCTATCGAGATTAGCACACGGCTCTTATCAACGGAGCTGATTATAACCGTCTAATAACTATACTCGCCTAATAAACAGATTTCTTAATCAAATTCACGCGGGACGCCAGCGCTATCTGATACAAACGCTTCCAAGTGCTGGCCCGGAGGTTACCGAGCGCAGCGCCCCCCCCGCGCGGGGCTAAGGCGGGGGTTGTGGGAGCAGCGCCCCGGCAGGGACGGGGCCCCTCGGCGGGTGGCCGGACCGGCTCCGGGGCTATGTTTCGGTAACAGCAGAG
>WAAG01063736.1:1876-29611 GCA_013390105.1 Tichodroma muraria | reverse complement strand
GGCGGCGGCAGGCGCGCGCCAGGCCGCAGCACCGGCGGGGGGGCGGCGCGCTGCACGCCGGGACGCGTAGTCTTTTCCCTCCTCCCGACGCGCGGCAAGCCGGGAGCTGTAGTCCTGCAAGGCACCTGGCGGCCATTTCGCGCGGCGGCGCGGGGCACGCCGGGAAGCGCAGTCCGGCGGGGCGGCCGCCATCTTGTGGCACCGGCAGGGAAGGGGCGGGGGCCGAACGCCCCCGGCGCTCTCAGAGGGATCGGCGAACGGCCCGGGGGCTCTCCGAGGGGGCTGCGAACACTCCCCGTTACCGGGCACCCCCGAGGCTCCCCAGCCTTCCTCGGGACAGCGGCTGCCCCGGGAGGCGCTGGTCCCTCGCCTCAGACAGGGAGGGATAATGGAACACTGGGGGAACGACGCTCTTGATGTCAAAGTGGTGTTTTTGCACGGGGCTCGTACGTTTTAAGCCTCTGTATCAGGAAATGAGATGGAAATAATAGATTTTTTTCTGAGTACGTGGCGGGGCTTCAGTCCCATTTACAAAATGAGCTCAAAAAGCCATTTTTATATTCTCTTTTGCTTCTCTCCCTTTCCCTCAGGGGAAGGTCTCCTGCCCAAAGGCGAGCCCCGCTGTGCCCTCATTGTGTCCATTCACAACCTCAGAAACCGGACACGGACGGAGTTAAAGCGCTTTGATCCAGCCGAGGAACAACATGTGGAGCCACAGACTCTCCCTGGGCCGGCTGCCCCAGCTGCAGACAGGCGTGGCACACAAGCGGCTGCAAATGCAAAGGCTCAAGTGTTCGTTAGTTTATACTGATTTTATTACCATTACCAACTTGTTCCCAGGGCCCAAGGGTTTCCCCACAGTCCATCAAACACTGCAAAATAGCCCTCTGCAAGCATCATCCCTAAAAAAACCCACTGTACTCTTGCTACTCTTATTTCCACAATTTCCAACGCTACAAATCCAGGAGGATGTGGTTTTCAAATCTCTAAGAGGCTTCTCTTTCTACTCACTCCCCACAGCAATGAGACAGTAGCCTCCAGGTTACTCCTTGCAGCTGAAATTTGTGCCCGAAGTGCAGAGCCCAACATTTCCCATTCACCCTTGTGCTCTGAGATTTCCCTTGCCCTTCAGAGTGCAGTTATTCCCATATAAGCAGCCACCAACATGTGTGTCTGGAATCTGTCCTCAAGATCAGTTTTTTCTGGCACCTTTTCCTCAGAAATTATCCTAATTAGCCTAATTCTACCTAACCTCTGCATGGGAACAGAAGACACTTGGCAGAAGCACTGGGTTTGATTTAATTTCTGACTTGTAAAAGCATCCTTACACTTAAAATCACACTCACACCTGGGAATGCTTTGTTGAGACACTAAACACAATGTACAGCTTTACCTGTGCACAGGTCAGCACTCACACGAGGTACAAGATCAGCACAGGTATTTGTAACAAAAGGCTACTTCAAAAATTGAATATAGTATTTCAGTATATTAATCTTAAATGCACATTGTAAGGAAACTTAAAAGACCTTTGAAATAAATTATCTGCCACCCTCAGAAGGGGTGCCTGGTCTGCAGCCAAGGCAGAGGGACACAACAGCCCCTCTGTGAGAGGTGAGTGACAAATGCCATCCTAACTGGGGCTCCAAGACCATCCTTATGCCTCTAGTTCTGCTCTAAGTGTAGGGCTGCTAGTGCCTGCGATTTCTTCCAGGGGCCTCAGAAAGCTGTAGGATTCTATCAGTGCCTGACATTTAATCCATTTCTTACAAACCCAAACACCACTTTGCATACTGATGAGCGTCTTGTACAGAGCAATAACTGCTCTCTGTACAGGGATGAGTCACTGCACGGTAAGACTTTAATTTGGATGTGCTATTTAAACAAGCCCTGCACTGGAGCTGCTCCTCAGCACTTCTCCCTTCTCCAGGGGCCCCACAGAACCTGCTGCCCTTGCCGGAGGTGGCTCAAGCTCTGCGAGGGACTGCTCCCCCTCGGGTGAGGGTACAATACAAAGTCACAGCCGGAAAAACGAGTTCTAGAGGCTTGACTTGCACACAACACACTGTCCTGTGTCTGCTGGGTGTGTCCACATAATGAACGACATGATAACTTCATCAACACTCAGCCTCCTGCATCCCAAACCCCTTCCAAACCCCAAATCCTCACTGGTGGAGGCTCAGGCTGGAAGAACTGGCCCCAGCCTTTTTTATCTGCATGAATAGGATATGGCTTCAGCTTTGATGAGAACACCCCAAAACTCCAGAAATAAAAGTGTCAGCAGAATATACCTACCAGGGTTTTAACAAGTGATATTTTAATTTGTTTGGAAATGCAAGAGGGTTTAGAGAAAGAAGAGTTATGCAGGAAGCTGCTGAAGCACAGGTGTTAAAAACATGCACATTTTAAAAAGAGCTCGAGTTTTGGTGTGGTGATGTGACACAGGATAAAGAGTTCAGCAGACACACTGGTTAACATGCCAAACATCTATAACAAATCACTGCGGTCTAGCTTTGTTTATTGGGAATCACTTTAGTAACCTGAAGTCACAAATAAGCAGTAAATAACAAAAACTACAGATAAACACAGGTTACACATGCAAATCCTGTTCACATCTCACATGTGCAGGTACATTAAGTGCACAGTTCTAAAGAGTCTTGACAAAACCAGGTTTTAACAAAAAAAAATGGTGTTAAAATGCAGGTATGAAAACTTCCATGTAAAGAATATAAAGATACCTTTGTCCCTTTCAGGACTCCAATGCTGCTTTTGATATACCAGAGATGTACGACAGCAACGAGATTCAAGTAAAAGCAGGAAGAGCTCGAGGAAATAATACTGGTCAGTGAATGGGCATTTACTTCTCACTAAAAATACACAGAATAGCTGAATAGGAAAGTCTAGCAAGAGCTTAGGAAAAAAAACCCCACAAATTTGTAAAGCTGACTAATCACTAATTTTCCTATTTGCTATAGTAACAGCAGTGACATTAAAAGAAACTGCAATTCAACATTTAAAAATGCAACTTACATTTAAAGACTTTTCCAAAGTGAAATGCAATGACAGGCTTACACTCAAAATTAAATAGCTGCTAGGCTCAGACCAAAATACGGAATGTTCTAGATAAAATAAAAATACAGTATTACTTTTCATTTTTTATTCAGAATGGAATTGAAAGACAATTTCTGAAGCTTGAAAGTAGTAAGTTTCATTTAGACGCAGTTTTCTTCTCACAGATGAGCTTTCCACAAGGGTGCAAGATTTTTTTTTCTGTAATAGCTTGAAGTGTCAAAATGAAAAGTTGTTGCCATTCTCACATTAAGAACAAATTGTTGTCATTAACTTAACTGCATATGCTTTTTGCTACAACATTTAACACATGAACAGACCTATAATGCCTACTGTATCTCACTAAAACAAAAAAGAATACAGTATTTCCAGCTACTACTTGTACTGCTTTTAAAAAAGATTAACATTAAAAACAAAGCCACGTTTTCCTTACATCCTTCCTTCTTTTTAAGCTTCTTTCTTTTGCCTGTATTCTTCTGCCATTTTATCCAGAATTTTCTGTTGAAAGAAAGCAGTTATATTGGGGATATATTTAAAGAGTTTCTCACAGGCACAACATAAAGAACAGAACCAGAAATCCAATTTCTAACTTTAAAATCTGTGAACATTAATTGCAATTGCAAAGGTCACAACAAGGCTGGCACTTCACCCTGCCCTGGAGTGGAACTCCCTTTGGCAAGCCAAGGGAATTCCTTCCCCTTTGGTCATGGACTTGTGACATGATTGTGCCACTTACCTGGGTGGAATCTGCCCTCTACAGAGGCAGAGACACTGTATCTCCCCTCCCTGAAGAAGGGTTAATTTGGAAGTTTGAGGAATTTGGTACCACTTTGATGACATTTGGTAACAACATCAATTCACCTATTTCATTTTTCCTGCTCTCCAAGCAAAGGAAACTCCCAGCTCCACAAGTGCCACTGTAAATCAGAAGCTGCATTCCCCCCCTTCCCTCCCCAGCTCCAGACCCCACTACTGTCACACAATCACCCACAAGAAGCTCACTGATCATTTCTGCCATGGAAAAGGCAAAGCAAAATCATGTTCCATTCAAGTAATAAAGCTCACAAATTGGCATCATCCCCCCCCCCTTCCCTTTTTACATCAAGGTTTTAATGTCCCATAAGCAGATACCTCAATGGAAAAAAAAAAACCAAACAAAAAAACGCTATGGTGATGGATGAAGTGGATTTTCTTCCTACAAGATCCTGCATGGGAACTGATTTTCTGATCTACTTCTTCACAGCATCATTTGTTTGGTGACAATTTTTGTGCCATCTGCCTTCCTGGGCCCTCTGTTTATTTAGGGGTTCCCTGTTACTGTAAGAAGGCAAATATTTGAATTATGAGGTGCCACATTCTCCTTCTCTGTGGAGCCCCTGGGTTTTGCTTTCAGCTCAGGGATCAACTGCCCTGAAACACATTAATGTGACACTGCAGGACTATCAGAATTCCTTTGGGACTGCCCTTTCCTGGAGGTCATGTTTGCAGCTCACAGTATGAGGTTACAACACAGCAGCATCGTCACTCATGCCATGCAATCATGTGATACCTCATCCAGTTAGAAAATGGAAAAAGTGCTCACAAAATCAGAAGTTGCAAAGGCTTTTGTTTTTTTAAACATATAAAAACTTCATCTTAAGCTTTGCTGACTGGTTGAAAACACTCTCAGAGGGACAACTGGAAGAGATCTGGGCCATCTGTATTTACTCTGCATTGCTACTTATAAGCCTGGCCTTATTCCAATTGGAATTCCCTCTTTAATCCAAATTTACAAGATAAAAAAATGCTGGAGCCCCTCTTTAAACTCTGCATTCTGCATATTATTTTCACAAGATGAAGTTTTGGAGAGGTCTGCCTAGAGTTAAAAGTTGTAGAGTAAGCCAATTTCCACTGCCTGAAAGGTATTTTTATTCTCAGTCCAGTCTCGTTGAGCTCTATTCCCCAGAAAGAATCAAGCCATTTAAAATGAACAAGTTTTTGCCTTACCTTCAACTTTTGATAATGAGGAAGGCTGCTGCAATGGGTCTTTTTTGCAACATCTTCATTTGTGTAGAACAGGGAACACAATTTGCAATAAAACCCTGTTTTGGGTACCACATAATTCACACCTAGAGGAGTAAACACCACAAAATAAACTAAGAGATCTACTCTACATCATTTCTTTTAATGTCATATGTCATTTCAGCTAAATCTTAAAACCATAATTCACTTTACATTAAAAGCTGCTTTATCTTTAAAAGTCTCTGTTTTAGTTTAGTCAAGCAGGGGCCTAGTAGTAACTAAATATGTGCAGGCTTTTTTTTTTTTTTTTAATTTAAAAATCAACCTTTCAGATTAAGTGTCCATTTTATTGGTTCCTTCAAGAACTCACAACGTTTTGTAACCAGTTTTGGAGTATTTGACTCTGAACTATTATCACTGTTGTGCTTTGTGCTAGCAATTGAATTTGTGTTGCTAAAAGATACCTCTTTCAATTTCTGCCTAAGGAAAGGGTTATGAAAAACGCTATGAAAATAAGGAAAAAAGGAAGAAAATAATCTAGGGCAGGAGTGAAGAAGGGGGAGAAGAGGGAAGCCCTAAAATGAAAGGCTATGGAGCAATGTATCGCCAAAAATAAAAGTCAGATGAAATGAGAAATGCTACTGCGATGCACGGAGACATTCTGGAAAAGAAATGGAAACAGCCTTACCAACAGGAATGTTTGGCTGGTATGGCCCAATCCTAAACTCATCTGGGACAAGAGGTTTCTCCAGGACACTCTTTGTTTCCTGCTCGCCCGGGGGCTCTGTGTTTTCCTGGGCGTTTTTCTCAGTATCCTGGGCTGTGGGAGCATCAGAAGCTTCAACGCTTTCAGCCTTGGCATTCTCTTCGCTTTTCGTTCCGTTTTCCAGCGTTTCGCTCTCCTGCTCCGGCTCCTCAATCTTGTCCACCTTGATCTCTGCCAGGCTGTCCTCGTTCTTGCCCGCAGCCTTGGCTGCCAGCCCCGACTTGCGCAGCTTCTGGTGGTCCGAGTCCTCCTCGTCGCCCACCTCGTCCAGGGTGACGAAGCCCTCCATGCTGCGCGGGAAGCCGCCCACGTAGCGCTGCGGGGACAACGGGGCCTGTCAGCTCAGCCTGCGGTGCCCCCCTCAAACCCTCCTGAGCTTCACCAGGGAACAGCTTCTCCAAACTCCTCTCCAAGAGCTGCCTCGCTCACTCAAACTGTTACTCGAGGTTTAATCGGCTCTTTTTGTACCCCACCGCACCAGAATCAAGGATTCCCTTTCACAATGATTTTTTTTTTTGCGTCAGGAATGGCCACTGTTTCACCATAGCAACATGATTTCAACTTAAGAAACAGAGCTAAAACCACTTAAATTCTCAAGCTGAAAGTTCTTTTAACACGAGTACCTTAAGTGACAGTAATTCTGGAGTGCACAGATTTTGTTTCGATTTGCGAGTACCGTAAGATCCTTGAATTCATGGCCTGAATAGAAGGTAAAACCTTACCAGAACTATTCTGTCCCCACTAATGGTATGGAAGTTCATTAAAAAGAATTAGAAGCTCTTTTCAACCAGTAGAAAGCTTAGAGCATCCACACTAAAACAACCACTAGCACACAAAAACCCAACCCAAACCCACCAACCACCCAAACTGTGAAGGCCTCTGAAAACCCAGGTTTCATTAAAAGAGGGACTGTCTAAATTCTGAATTTTTGGAAATGCTCCTGCTGATACAGAGATATCACTATTCCACATATTTAACAGCAACTGTGAGTAGGACTAAGGCAGCATTAACTTTATAAACGTGTGTCTTCAAGGAATGAAGTTTGGGTCTGAAGCAGTTTATCACAGCCAACGCCCACATACAAATAAGGAACACTAAGAAAACTGGGAAATGCCATTTGCATGGGCAGTATCCATCTCAGCACCTGGTTAAACCTGAACCGGGTTCCTGACATGGATCCCCCCAAACTGAGATCCACGCACATCTCATTCATTAATTAGGAACGTGCCTTCCTTGCGAAACAACATTCCAAATCAATAAATTACTAAAACTTTGCACTCTACTCCAGAGAATGGAGTATGATTAACAAAGCAGGTAGGATATAAAACCCACGAGAGGTGTGATGATGTGGTGAGAAAAAGGAAATTCACCGCAAGTAGCCTGTGACTGGCAACACCTTGAAAACAATTCTTTCCTTCCTCCAGGGAAAGGGGCCCTGGCTAACTGCAGATGGCCCTACCTGCCTCTCAGTGTAAGCTGTAACTGTACATCCAATTCTGTCCAAGCCCAGATTAGCCTCAAGTCACCAGCACATTATTCTTTAAACATCATTTCTGGGCTCAAGGTAACTACAGACAGTTCTCTGAGAAACTGCTCGGGAGAACTGGCTAAGTATTAGTCAAAAAAGGGTGAAGAGAAAAGCAAGTAAATCCCCAGCAAGCAACAAGGGTAGAAGCCCACAAGTTAAAGGCTTCTGTCAAAACAGAACCAGGGATTTAAAACTGAATCCATGTGCAAGTTACATGCAGTGAGATCTTCCATTTTCTTCACAGGAGCTTTAACACCTGTTCCTCTCCACACAGGTGTTTTAAAGACCCACAGAGGAAGGTCTGCAACAGAACGTACATGGTGTGCTACCTAAGTTAACTGGGCTTCCCCCACTCAGCACCTCACTGTGTGAGTTACCTTTTTAAGCTTTTTCTTGGCTGCTGGAGTGGCTGCAACATTCCCCTCAGTTTTTACAGTCGCATCATCAGGTGTGTCCTTTTTTTCCTCAGTAGCCACATCAGCTAAATTGGCAACATCTGCATCCTCCCCTGCTGAGCTGCCACTTTCTAACAGTGCTGCTGCCTCCTCCTCATCCACCAGCAGCTCATCTTCAGACTCCAAGAGTAAACTGGGCTCGTCTTGCTCTGTCTGTTCCCCACTTTTGGCACCAGAAGGCTCAGCAGCGTCCTCCTGTTTCTCCTCTTTCGCTTTTTCTTCTGCATTGCCACTTTCAGGTTTCTGAGCAGGTTCTGTTTTGGACTTCTTATCATTGGGAGAATCTTTGCTGTCTGGGGAATATGTTCTCTTTCTGTAAAGAACAAAGAACACTGTCGCTTGTAAACTTGGAGAGAGCCCAGAAATTACTAAAGAAAAAGATCATATTTCTTTAGACAATGTTATGTGTTTACTGTGTTTCAGTGCAGAAAATGGAAAGCTGAGGGAAACCCTGAAGCACATCATTCATTCTTCAAACATGCAAAAAAGGCTGCTCCAAGGAGGAATTATCTCTACAAGACAGGACAACTGCTTGTGGGTTTAAATTGCAGGAAGGCAAGGCTAATTAGGAACTAAAAAGGATTTCCTGAGGAGCCTGAAGAGGCCGTGAAATCTCCATCATTAGAGGAAGAGGGTGGGTAGCATATTTGAAACAGTCTCTGGGTACAACCACCAGTCATTTGATCTCAAAGCTTGCCTCTGTTGTACTGTTTCTATACTCTGATTAAGGTATTTTCGTATTTCTTTTAAACAACATCACGCTTTAACAATAGGAAATTACCTGGTTTTATCCTTTTTCAGCAGTTCAACTCCTTTGTTGGGAATCTAAAATAAAATTTAAAAAATCTGTGAGTCACAGCAGACTATGACTTACACAACTGCTGCAGCATTAATTCAGACCAGAATTCAATCCTGCCAAGTGCTTCCAGCTACATTAACCCCCAGGAACTCTGCCCATGACACCCACCAACTGATCAGTAAACCTTTATTTCATGTCAGACAGGATCTGACCTAGAAATCCCCTGCCTTTATTCACAGTAATTATTCAATACAAAACAAATGGGATATCCTGCTCCAGAAACTTCAGATAACAATTCCTGGTTTATGAACCAACAGCATGTAGTGCAGGCACTGGCACAGATCAGTCCTAAGCTGTACTTTTCTCCCTGTCATTAGTGGAAAACCTTTAGCAGACTCCCACTACTTCACCTGTTGATGAATTACTGAACAGGAAATGTCACTTGTAGGCAGTAGCAAATCTATTCAAACTGCCACCAAGCGCTCGTTTTGCTGTGCTACCATGTGCAACAGTGAGATTTGTTCATGGTCCACAACAAAGCTGATGTTTCTAGGAGACAGCCTGACAGTGCAGATTTCTCCTGCTTTTATTATCACACAATTTTTTTTATTATTATCACAGAATATTTTGAGTTGGAAGGGACCCATAAGGATCATCAAGTCCAGCTCTTCAGTGAATGGCCCAAAAGGGTTGAAACCATAAACCTTGGCATTATCACATGCTCTGACCAGCTGAGCTCATCTCAGTTTTCTACCTACTGTCCCAGTCTGATGAAGAAACACATATAACTGCATGAATATTACCCTGGTGTTATGTAAAAAATCCCCTTCAGTCAACCTTTCCCTCCTTTATATGAACTGCACAGGCAGAGGTGCAGTTCTGACATATTTTAAGTTTTCACAAACCTTCTTTTTCAAAGAGGAAGAAAAAAAAGGATCCCAAATTAGAGAATGTTCTAAATGGAGTAATTCTAATTAAAATTGACATAATTTAGTCTAAAATCTGAATTTTAGTAAATGTTCGGGTTTTGTTTAATCTGAAAGGAATATCCTTTAACTTATCCTCATAACAGCACACTTCTGCCAAGTAACTGCACTTGAGGAGTCAGAAAATAATAAAGCCAACTGTTCAATTTTACATGCAATACTGACTTTTCAAAAAGCAATGGCTGCCATTTACTTCTCTTTACATCTTCAACTACAATTAAGAAAGTGAAAACACTCCTTACCCTTAACACCAGTTTCTTGTACTTTTCAGATAAATCCACTTTCACACATCTGCCTTGGAACCAAAGAGCTTTGTTGGCACAATGCTCAACCATGGCCAAAGCATCTTCTCTGGTCTCCATCTCAATAAAGGCCTGAAAAGATTAAAACACACATTAAAAAGGACTGTGAAACACATGACACTTTTCCAAGCAAAGTTATTTAACTTAAAACACAGCATTTCCAAATACTGAAACAAAATTATGAGGTTCAACTACATCCATCCATTGTCACCAAACACTTTGACATTTACCCAAGTGCTCTACAAACTCCAGCTTTTCAATTCAGAACGTCTGTCCCAGAGACCGTTCTGAAATTAAAAAGGCATTTAAATAATCTGCCAAAAACGTCACCATAAAATACGATTTAAATAAAAAAGTATCAGGACAATGAAATTCTTATTTAGTGCTTATGTAGCTGGGAATTTCAGAGGAGCTGTGAGACTATCTCTGTATTTTATTTTTGTTTTTTGAGAGAAGCCTGAAACAGAAAGGCAGCAACTGCTGCTCCTCCAGCTTTGTGAGGAGATCCTCTTGGGAACAAGCCTTTGGCACGCTAAGGTTGCCGAATGAGCTTTAGACAAACACATCTGGGCTGGAGCATCCTTGCCAAAAAACTGAAAGCTCTTTCAGCAGCCAACTTAGACAGCAAAGGGATTTTGTTTTTCCAGTGAAATAAGGTCAGGACTTCCTAGGGGTCAGTAATTTTTAACTTCTCAAGTGTGGCATTAGGGGATTCAGGCACCCATCTCTCTGAAAAAGCAGTGGAATTTCCTATTTTACTCAAGGGAGCAATGAACTGGGACAGTAAAGCTTAAAAAAAATTAGAGCTAAATAGTTTAAACTCCTGTATATTTATAGAAATCATGTCCATGCACATCTAAAGCATTTCACTATACACATACAATGGTCTGTCTTCAAACCTTTCTTTTCCAAGCTAGAAAAGCAAAGCAGGACTGCTTTTGTTTAAAGAATAAAAAATAAAGGATAAATAAAAGAAACAACATACAAGAGTGGAATATATTTATGTTTCATAGGTAATGGTTTTTCAGCCCTAAAAAACACAGTCCCAAGGCTCCATGAAATCTGCATAGTCAAATAAGCCTCCATGCTAAAATGCTGTTTTTCTTAAAGCAGCTCATATTCCAGGGACATTTCACAGGAAGCTCCAAAGCAAACCCCCACCTAGACAGACCCTGGCTCATTTCCAAACCGATGCCACAGCAGTAAGTCCCCACATGCCCCAGCTGAAGGTGTGTAATTTCACAATTAAACCCCCCTCAAACCCTGCCCCAGGGGGTTCCCCTGCAGTCACCTGGCTTTTCATTCTCATGAGGATGTAGTTCTTGATCTTCCCGTAGGGCTCAGCCAGTTTGAGCACAGCGTTGTCAGAGTAGCCCGAGTGGGGCAAGTTGCTCAGGTGGATCACACGACCAAGTTCTGGTTTTGGTGGCTCAGTCTTTTGGTCAGGTTTACCCTCAGGTTTCTAAGATTAAAAGGGAAACACGTTTTTTAATACCTATTTATAAAATATACCTGGGTGACTGTCCCTTGATTAATCTGATGCACTGAAAAATACAGAAATTAAGAACAAATGCAGCAGCCTCCTAACACTGACTGCCCCAGACTAAAAAAAGGCAATGCTAAAAAAAGCAGAAGTGTTTTACCTTTATTCTCTTGTATTTCTGTGACAAGTGGACTCTGACTGGTTTACCAAACACCAGGGCAGGTGTTGTTGAATAGTATTCCACTGCAGCCTGGGCATCTTCAGTGGTTGACATTTCAATAAATGCCTGAAATCATACAAAATCAAATTAAGTGCTGCTCTTTCAGGAATATGATTTTGTTTCAAACTTTCAAGCTCTTCTATGCTTCCTTTTAAAAATAACTACATCAGAAATGAAAACTACTTTTTGCTAACAACGTGAACTGACTTGCAGAACTTGGCACAAATTTCAGATACTTTATTTAGGTGCACAAACAGAAATATTTTGTTTGTTTACATTCCACCTAGATTTGGATTCAAAACATTGAGCTGCTTCCTGCTTTTTCCACTTCCATGGTATTGCTTTTTTCACACTTCAAAATAAGACACACTCCGTAATACAAAGTAAAACCAAGTAAGTTTTCAGATAGTTTTAAAACAAAAGCAGAATGTGGTGCTGTTGAGAAAGCAATGAACAACCACCCAAGAGGATTTTTCAATATTTAAGTGAAAATGCAGTAGTGCAGCATTTCTGGAAACACACTCATCTTTTCCCACATGTCCCTGATGACAGATGCAGCATCTCACTGGGGCTGAGCAAGTCCTTTTCCAAAAGCAGAGCTCAGACAGTGACAGGAAGCCCAGCAGAGATACCAGCCAGCCCCACCAGCAGCGCCCTGGACCCAACCGTACCTCATTGATTTTGTTTAGAATCAGGTGATTTGTGATTATCCCAAAGGGTTCAACGAGCTGAAGCAGCTGATATCTCAGGTTCTTTCCCCTCTGGAAATCCATGATGTGCACAACTCTGCTTGTTTCCTGTTGAAGACAAAGCACGTGCGTGCAACATGAAAAACCTGTGTACCAGCAAACCTAAAGTCTGCCAAGGCTCTGCTCCACTGGTGTAACTGTTTAAATTTTATTTATTTTTTTTTTTTTTCTATCTTCACTAGTGACCAAAACAAGATGCATCCAGAAAAGGCACAGAATTTCTAGGGATTTCCAGAGCAAGATGCCTGCCATGCCAAAGCTGCCTTTCCTTAAGTTCACTTCGCACAGCTTCATCACGAAGAGAATGTCTGAAGAAGTTCTGTACACTTTTGGAATAAATGTTTTGAAGAGTACTCAACATAACAAACACCCAATCTTATGCCAAAGCTTCAGTACTTCCACACAAATTCTAAAATCTCACTTCTAAAGACAATCAATTCATTAAAAAAAAAAACCCCAAACAAAACTCACATCTTAAAGCACGGAAAAATTATACAACAAAAATGTGAGTTAAAAAAGAAGATTTCAATACTAACCACTCTGCCCTTCTGCATGTGTCTGGGTCCTTGCATATTTCCATTTCCAGCTCCTTTAAGAAATTAAAAGAACGAACAAGCTTAGTTCAACCTATAAGACTGGGATAAACACGTCTCATCACGAGTTCTTAAAAGACATGTCACTTGTAATACCAAAGTGAGAACAAGTCCTAAAAATTAATTATTTCATTGCACTCTTTCTAAAAAGGCTTTTTATTTATTTCAGAGCTCTTGAAACTTGGGGTCCTCATTCCTGCTCCTTCTCTTCATTTTAACATTACAGAAAGAGCTGCATTTATTGCTGTTCAGTAACAGCAGAGAGCAAGTACAGCCCATTGGAAAAAAAAAATCACTTCAAAATCCATTTATTGTTTTAAATAAGATTTACCAGAAGAAAACTTCTCTGTACACAAAGGATGTGAGATTTCTTTATCTAAGACACACCTTTTTACAGCTGTGGGTTTAGGTTCTAAAACATCACCAATTCAATCACAATACCCATTTAAAAAAAAAAAAAACCACAAACCAAACACAAACAAAACCCCCTTTCAAATAGTTTGGTCTACAATTAAATCAGGTATTTTGAAAAATTCAGTGTTATTTTAATGTAATTAAGTACGAATGCATCTATAATCTAAGAAGTGTCTCAAATACTTGTACTCTGTCAGGATATCCAAGTAAATGAATTAGTTTTGCTCTTTTAGCCATTTGAACTATCTAAAAGGTAGGAAGTAAGAGCATCAGGCAAGAATCTGATTCTTAGCCTCCTTTCCAGAGAGGAAGAGGCTTGCATCATCCATCTCCCCACTTCTCACCTGCTATTCCAATTTATTTCTCAAATTCACTTGAAAATAGGGGGGGAAAAACTACTTAGGACACTGAATTCTTACAAGCTTCACCTAGGAAACTCCACCAACATGTAGCTACTCAGAAGACAGATACAAAAACCTCCTACACAGGAAAAAAAAATAAAAATCCAAGTGCTAACCACGTGTAGGTTAATCTCAGTTAAAAATCACCAGTCATAGGGAATTGGCAGCTGGCAGAAAGGTGAAGTGTGGGAACTCAGTACCAGTCTTTAATCCTTCCTTGGCCAAAGTATTTTAGTTCTAGTGCAGAGAAAAGCATCTTCCTTCGTTGTTTTAAAACACTGGTAGCAAATTAAAACAAGAGTGAAAAAAAACTAAACAAAACAAAACAAAAAAACCTAGCAAGAAATTAAGCCTGGTGAAAGTAGGTGCCTGTTGAGGTTACCTCTGGGCCCAACAGGAGGTCCTCCAAGGTGGAATGGAGGGGGTGGTGGTCCCAAAATTCCCGGTGCAGGGTTTGTAGACTGCTGCAACATAAAGGGATCACCCCTAGAAAGAGGAGAAAACACACTGTCATTTTAAACCAAGAAACTGAAGCTTTCATTCACAAAACTTTTTAATTTCTGCAGAGCTTCTATGCAGACAACTCAGGCTACTTTTACTGCTGCCCTTCAGCTGGAAAACAAAGGAGGAATTCATCTGAACCAAAGGAGGTGTGTTGTTTCACATAAAACATTAGGAATGTCCCCTGTTTCAAATAAACAATTATAAATACTTCAAAATTAATTACTACTTACATTCCATGTCCTGAATCACTGTCAGGATTCCATTCTGGGTATCTTAAAAGAAACAAAATTAAAAGAAAATATAAGAAGAATGCAATCTCCTCTAGCTGTGTAACACAAGAAGTGATACCTGGAGGTGTAACACAGCTGCAGCCCAGGCAACACTCCAGGCTCCCTGCCAGAGCCATGAGCAGCACTGACAGAAATGCTGCTCTTCAGGACAAACTCCCTACTCTGTTTGCAGAACCGCTGCTTTTACCACAAAAATGTACAAGCTGGTATCGGTAACTACAATTACAACAGATTCTCAACTGCTAAAGTTCCAGCTGTTACATATACATCAGCAGGATTACAAAGCTATGAACCAGGATCACTTTTTGTCCTGAAGACGCTCCAAATTGTTTTTATTTCCTACAAGGTGCAGTATGTTTTCTAAACCTGCTTTGTGCAACAGTTATTTAGAATCAGGGAACATCTTAAGCTGGAAAGGACCCACAAGGAACACCCAGTCCAACTCCTGGCCCTGCACAGGACACCCAAGGGTGCCAGGCTGTGCCTAAGCGCTGCCCAGGCTGGTGCTGTGCCCAGGCTGAGCCCTCCTCCCCCGTTACTGTACTTCCAGTTCATACATTTCGAGCAGCAGCTGACAGCGGCGGCTGTGAGTCGCTCCATTGATGTGATGGTTCCACTCCTGCAGCAAAGTAAACAAGGCACAGTTAGCAGCAACACAGGGCAGTCCTTCCCACAAAGTCCTGCCCTGCAGCAGTGTCTTCTCTGCTAAGCTGGAGTTGTGCAGATCCACAGAGAATGGAATCTGGCTGGGGTGCTTTGAACAGATCCTGACACTGGACCTACCTCTTCCCTGCTAACCTGGCTGAAAAGGTGTCTAATGGGAATGGGGCTGCTCCTGCCTCAGAGTGCAAAGCTCCCTGGAAAACTCCAGCCCAGACACAGAGGGCCATGGCAGCCTCTGGAACTGAAGGTTGTTTTGTCTTCAGGCATTTCAGAATTTCCTCTACTCTGCTTCATTCCTCAGACTTCTACAGGTTAATATGAAATAAACACTCCAATTTTTAGATTCATAAAGAGGCCAAGAAATTGCACGGAATTCAGAAAGGAAAGACTAAAAGAAATCGAAGCGCATAGCTAGGACAAACTAGAAGTATACAGGTGAAATATAAAATGTATGACCACTCGAGGGGAATAATAAAGGAAAAAAGCAGCTCTAACTCAAGATGGTACAAAGGAGAAATAATGAAATTAAACCAAATCATCCAGGTAAAACTCCTCCTGGTTCTGGTTTTAGCACCAGAAAGGAATGAGGGATTTCTACTTTTTTTCTGCAGACTGTTTTAACTACAAAGGGAGTTACTTATTTTAGTGCCTGATCTCTGTATCTTTATATTCTTACAAGTAAGAGCACAAGTCTGTGCTTTATTCACATTTGTGAATTGACAGAAGCTCTGCAGTTCCCTGCTGCACATCTGGGAACTACAGCCTGACCTTCACTCTGCTGCTCCCCAGGGAGGAAAGGGACCAGCAGAGATAAACAGGGGAGTCGTTCAAGAACCTTGGGGCTGAAGGTTTTCTCCAACTGAAGGTTTTTCCTTATCAGCCACGTTTTCCACTATGAACACAAAGTGTACTGACAACTGCGTTACGTGGCTCTTCTTACATGTCTGTTTCTGCTCAGCACCCACAAAGGATTTTTGCCTAATCCCTCATCTTTCCAGATTCTTGGTCTCTGCCACACTACAGCCATCATGGATACAACGAGACATTCCCAAGGCTCACTGTAGTGTTTCCATATGTTAAGTGCCTACCCCTGCACTTCCTACAAAGGAGAAAAATCTGGATTTAAAGTCTCTCATAAAGTACAACAATATTACCCCATGATGCTCCTGACATGGAGCAAGATGAAGTCATCCCTTTTATCAAGATGTAAAATGAGAGCACCACTTTTTTTTGTCAATTGCACAAGATGTAGGCTCTGCAACTATAAATAGGCTGGCAATTAGGATGAAAAATACCCATTAAAAAAAAAAAAATCTATGAACCATTCAATACGAAGTTTCTTCAGTTCAACACTTGCTAACAAGCGTTAGCATTACACTCTAGAAAATAGTCCTTTAAACCCCAAACCCCTCTAAATTTGGGGGCACAGTCAGCAAAGCCTCAGTGGCTGGTTCTGCCAGACATAACGTGCTTTGTTATCTGTCTCAACACAAAACTGATGTAGACGTTATCTGCAAACAACAGGCAAAGTTCAGTTCGGGAGATTTAATTCTCATTCAAATGCTTTTAAACTGGTGAAAAAGGGGGATGTGATTGTAACTTCAGATTTTTCTTCTCCCCCAGGAACAATGGTAGCCCATCTACATGAACTTTTTATTACACAATTCTTAATGTGGACTCCCTTTGCTGCCTGCACCCATTTGGAAACGGCCATTTCCCAGGGGTTTGGGGCACGAGGTTATTTGTATTTACAGGAACTCATTAACACAAAGGCCCCAAGTTAAACAAGAGAAAACCTGAACTGAGCTTCTGAAAACCCAGATTCCCCTTTGGCTCGGTCGATGCAAGCCAGAGGACATGCTGTTCCCCAGAAAATGAGGCCACGCTCGAGCACCTAATTTTAGCCAGCCCTCCCCCAGGGCCACAGCCAGGTTCTCCCTCTGAGATGAATCAGGTTCAAGTGTTTCACCTCCAAATTCATCTGCTCGGGTTGCATCAGCCTTTGTCTCTGGCAGGAAAACAATCCCTCCAGTCTAACACCTCATTCCCTGATAAAGGGATCAGGATTGACAAAATGCCTGAAGTAACTGGGTCACAATTTACTTCACAGACAGAAAATAAACTCGGTCTTAAAATATACGCTCATCAAATTAAAGAAGCAATTAAGAACATCACTAAAATGAAACACCAGAAGACTAATCTGTCAATTTAAGTTACACTAAGGATGTTTAACACCTTGCTTGCATTTAAAATACACGTGGCTTGATCAAACACTTTTAAAAATCTGATACTTTTATTTGGAGGTGGGGAAAATGAGATTTTGTTACTACAGTAATAAATTTACATAGTCCCAGCTATGAAAAGCATTCCCTTTCTGCTTTCCATAAATTTCAGTTCAAATTAGATCACTTTAAAAGTTATGTTTTATTTCATTTGATTTTGTGGGAGACACAAAATAAGGAATTCTGTACTGGTTGGGTATGTAAAGCAGAGGAAAGAAGGAGAGAGAGAAAAATTCTTGTGGTAACATGATCTCTGAAATCAGAAATAAAGCCCCAACTTGGGTCATAAGAACCAGATGATCCAATCACAAGTATTTTATTGTGTACTAGCAGTTTTTAAGTCAAAGTATATTCCTAAAAAAAATGTTTTACATGTTACAGAAGAGGTCAGCTACTTAGGTTCTGCTGTTTAAGAATTTGGCATTTCTCATACCTGGAAAGGTATTTCCATGTGGATACCCTTTCATTAGATCTGCACTCCAAAGCACACTAAGAGCCACGAGCCTTTAAAATAAAGAGCTAAAAAGACCCCTACTTACAGGATTACTGGTTGCCATCTTCAAGGGCCTCAGAAGTTAATGTTTTCAATCTAACCAAATGAAGTCCTTTTACAGAACTGAGCATGGCAGCTACACTGTTAACACTTCAAACTTCAGTGAAAATAAACGTCAAATACAGGAGACAAGAAACCTGGATTACTGTATTTTATATAAAAAAGTAATTAAAGCAACACAAGTTCATAAACTCTCAGATCAGGTGGAGCCATACAGCGTGTGCTCTAGAAGTGGTTTGATCCTTTCCTTGCAGGGACAGAATAATTCTCGTGTTTCAAAAAGATCAGATGTAGAGAACAGCACTTTTTGAGAGGGAACTGTAAAGAAACGGTTAGTAACAGCAATTCCACATTGTATCAATTTTACAGTAATAGCACGTAGTACGTTTTCAATTGAAGGCCTTCAAGCTAATTAGCCACTAATTGTGACAAGAGGGGCATTGTATTAGCCAATTAGCCAATTAAATTGCCTAGTATACTGGAAATCAGCAAGATGAGTACATTGGAAAAGGTGAAAGTGAGAAGGCTCTGAAAACACCATCTGAATCATGTGGAGTAACCTGCTCCCTTTGCAGAGCTGCACTAGGCGTGGATAACTAAGAGGGAAGTCTCAGCATCACCGAACACACCCGAAGATCCACTCTACTCGTGAGCCAAGTAAAGAACACTACTAGGAACACAGAGCAGGATACTGCAACAGCAGACTGATTGCTCGGAGAGTCTACAGGGATAGATGCAACATGTGACAATAAAAAGTGAGTCTGAAGTGTTCTAAGAAAGTTGTGAAAAAAGGAGAAAAATGACGACAAATTTCAGCCATAGTATGAGATAGAGTGTTAAAGTGAAATTAAAAAGGCAAGAATGAGCTAATCTAAAACGTGGTTTTTACTTTTGCAAATAAGTTCCAGGGCTCTACATTAACTCTTTCCCTCTGGACAGGGAAAAAGCAGAACTGTGCAAGAATGCATCTTAACTACATATAAATCAGCAATCAAGACAGATGTGGAGGAGAGCTGAAACTAGCTTCCGGAATGGCACAGTAGATACACTGCAAAAAAACCCCAAACCAACAAAAAAATACCAAAACCCACCCCAAAACTGCTTGAATGCCAGATGTTTGTGATTAAGAGAACATGTAGATGTAAAATATAAACAAGATATCCCAGTAGATGATAGCTGTTTGACTTGAAGTTAAGCAATCTGGGCAAATAAAATACATTAATGTAAAGCCCTGGTTTACAACGTTTGTCAACAATTACCTTGCAAATAAACCAAGTGCCTTTTTCACTCTCAAACCAACTTTCAGATCATTTCAAAAGCAACCAGGCCATAGAAATAATTAAAGAAATAGGTAAAAACAGAACAGATACTACAACGTAAAGGAAAATAGAAGTATCTGGTGCATAACTCACCTTATTAGAATGAACTGGCATATCACATATAGAGCACAGATGGGGATAACCCTTCGGTAAGAATCCATGGAAGTCTTCAATATTGCTATTTGGAGGAGCACCTCTCTTTTTCTCAAAGAGAGATCTCTCGGGACCAGGACCACGACCCATTCTGTCATACTCACTGTCAAATTTATGATAGTTATGCGAAGTCTCACCATAAAAAGATTCATCCCTACACCTTTCTCCATCTCTCAATCTGTCATCTTCATAATCCATTCTGTCATAATAACCAGATTCTTGAGAACGACTTCCATGGTCATAGTCAACCACTGGGTTGAGACTAGGACCACGATCATCAAAGCTATCTCTTCTAAAATGCCTTTTTTCTTCCCAATCATCCCTAGGTACTCTGTATGGTGGTTCCCGTGTGGATGATCTGCCATCTCTACCATAACCTTCTTCAGCTCTCCTCCTTTTAAGTTGTAGAAGGATCTGAGGCAAGTTTTCAGGAGTGATCTTGTCCTCGGGATAGCGACTCAGTTCATCTAAGTCTCTAGCAGACAGACCAAAGCTGGCCAAAATGTTTGTGGCCTGGTCTGCATCTCCACGGTGCTGAGAAGACAAAGGGAGCGGACCTCTACTTCCAATGTTAAATATAGACTGCAAATTATGGGAAGAGGTACTACCAGAAGACAGTGCACTATGAGATCCTTGTTGGTTCAATGAAGAACTCATTCCAAGATTCATTAAGCTAGCAAGGCGTGCAGTACCCTGGTTCATCCTTCCAAGAGATGCTGGCATATTTAAAGACTGGGTAGCAGCAGCAAGAAGGCCTATTCCTGCAGAGAGGTCACGCCCATGACCTTGTGAATCCCTACTCAGAGATGACTGCTGGAATGACTTGGACATTGTAGAACTAGAGCTTGTCTACTTTATGGATCAAAAAAATTCTTTTTGTTTAGTTTTTTTTAAGATGGC
Organism: Tichodroma muraria; assembly: GCA_013390105.1. NCBI lineage: Eukaryota > Metazoa > Chordata > Aves > Passeriformes > Sittidae > Tichodroma > Tichodroma muraria. The sequence continues at coordinate 9,184 of WAAG01063736.1, read as the reverse complement.
TGCAAAGAGAGCTCACACTAGAAAGCTAGGCAAACTTCACTTCAAAAACGGTAACGCCAAGAAAGAGGATCAATAATGACTGCAGATCTTCTTCAAGCTGAGAAACACCAGACAATTCTGTAGAAAAACAAGCAGTTTTAGTCATAAATCCCTTTAAACAGATGCAGTTTTAAACTTATGCATCATGTTGATCTAAAAAAACATTAAAGATCTCAATCTTACAAGGCTTTTATCACATAACAGACTCAAGAGGTACCCAGAACCTACATATATTATTGCAGATAAAAATACAGTAGTGCTTCCTATACATACTACTCTTCTTCCACAAAAAGCTACTTTCACACTGAAGAAAAGTGAATTTCAGAAGTTTGCGATGTCTGAAAGCATCTATAAAGTTTACTGACACGTAAGCCTTGATCTCTGGTTAATGGCTTTGTTCATACCCTACATTACTGTACTGTGTCTGTGAGAAGAACACAAAAAACTTAGGCCCACAGAATCCAAGATGACTTTGGCATATAACACATATTTGAAAATGAAACCTGTACCACCACAGAACACGACGAAAGAAAGTTAAAAGTAACTGAAGTTTGGGCAAAAAGTTTCTGCTATAAGATCTGTAAATAAGACCAAACATAATATTCAACCTTTATGCTGTAAAATTCCAATTACTGATGTGAAGACAGATGTGAACAAGAAAAACAAGTTTTACATTTTGCAGGAAGTAAACAAGACCTCTTGTTCCAATTGCAGTTACACTGCTAACAGCATTTCCGAAGGGATTCTTTACTCTGTTAAATGGCAGCTGTGACATCAGCCTGTACTCTCAGACCTCAAACTAAACAAGGTCAGGCTTAGAGCTGGGATGGGAGACCCAAGGAAAACCCTGCTCCGGCAGGAAGAGACCCCAGCGAGTCAGGAGATGGCACCACATCCCAGCGGCACCGCCTGCCTGGGGCTGGCACTGACACCGTGACCACCTGTGGGAGTTAAAGATCCTAAAACACTGCTCACAAGAGACAGGTGCCTCTTTACTGTCCCACCGAAACACTAACCCAGCACTCAAAATATCTGCTTCAACTGTGTTTACATGAAGTTTAAACTAAGAAGTCTATCAACATCCACAGCACGCTGCAATGAATGTATTTCATAAAATGCTCTTTTAGGGCAGAGCAGAAATAACTTTTAATACTTCGCCCCATCCCCCTCCAGCCTTGGGACAGATACACAAAGTTTAAAAGCAATTCAACGTATGTGAAAATATTCCAGCAGGAATATTCTGTTCTTGGGTCCCGATGCCGCAAAGCCTTTTCCGGTGCGGGCAGAGCGGCTCTGCTTCTCCAGCACTGCCACTGAGGAGCACATCAAACACAGAATCACTTGGAAAAGAAACAGGCACAGACTCCACAGCTGCAAATGAAGTCAGCTCCCAAGAGAACAGGTACGTTTGGGGAGGAATGGAAAGGACAAAATGAAAGCAAGGACTTTTCCTTGAAGAGACCAGTTCTGCAGAAGGCAATGGCTCTTCTACTGGAAACAGAAGGAAAAAGGTCAAAGTTAGAGGTCTCTATCCCCACTGCCTGCTCAATCCACAGCCTGTTCCAACAGTGCACAAAGCTGAAAAGCACTCAGGTTTTCTTTCTCAGTAGCAGCACGTTATAAAATTATGCGTCTATGTAAAAAATAATGGATTTCCTGAAAAATACACAAAATACACGTAACTCCCCCAACTCCACCTTTGTAAAGTAACTCCTTTATACAATTTGCTACGTACTCTGTTGTAAATACATCGAAACTCATTTCAGCTACGTTTCTAAGATTCACATACGCTGCAGTCACTCAACTGTGTGACATCTGTTCAGAATAAGAGATTGAAAAACATGGGGATGAAAATAAGTTTGAAAGTTCTGAGGCAGAAGACAGAAAAACACTGCAGAAAGCTTCAGAGGAAAACAGTAACACAAGAACACAGGAGGAGCACACCAGGTGAATTCTAAGGGAGATGACCCACGCAAGGGGGCCACACTGGAGGACACCTGAACAGAAAGCACTGAAGAACTATACTGTAAAAATCAAGACTTTTGAGTTCAAACAGAGAGGAACTCTAATATTCACCTGGATACCATGCTTTTATCTTACATTCATTTAGTATTCTTCAAAGTACTTTTATGACAATTTTACAAGTTAATCCTTACTCATTCCGTTTTTGCACCTGAATTTCCTCCTAGTTCATTCACACACTCTCAGAAGGATTTGAAGCTGAACTTACTGGGTTCTTCATAAAATCAGGTATTCCAGAGGGCTTTCTGAGCCTGACCCTGCAGTGATTCCACAGATACCCCTGTGGTCAGGACAGGCTTGCTGTGTCCTGCTGTTAGTGCAAGGACTCACACTATTCAAGTTTCCAATAAATCAGGAAAGTTCTCCACTTTCCAAAAACACCCTTTATTTGAACAAATGCTCCCTAATCCTCTTGTCAGAGCTGTCAACTGGCAGTTCACTGTGTGCTGCTGCAGAGATTAGCAGGGAACAAACCCCATGGCACCCGGCCTGGTGGGACCGGGGCTGCAGGACCCAGCAGTGCCATGCTGAGACCCCACAGCAGAGCTTCACAGAACCACAACAGCTCCTGCAGCTTCAAACACCCAGGGAAGGGGCAAAGGGAAAAATAAAAAGAGGAAAGATGGGAGAAAAACCAAGACAAAGACACAGAGAGGGACAATCTTAGGAAAAGCATGAAGTGGGACAGTATGACAAGCGTATGATGAAGACACAGCACACGTTGGCAGATGGTGCTAGTCAGGAAATGCCCTACACCCAGTTAGGTACTGAGTACTTAAATTAACAAGTTTGAATATCCCAAAAAAACACTATTTATCACACCACTCATCTTACATCGGCTGCTGCACTCTACTCCTAACCACGTGCATGCTCATCCTTCAAGACACCAGAAAAAGGTGGGGGAAGAGCTCTACCCTCCCACCAAAGGATGTTTAACTTCCACAGGGTCAGGTTTAACGGGATCCTAAGGCAGCATTTCCTGTGCTGATGATTCCATGTTGGTATCTAATAGAGACCATGGGTTCCCATGGAGCAGGCCCAGCATTTGAGAGAGGGTGCCATCGACTGAGTCACAGCAACAAGACGGGTAGGACTGAACAGAGCTGCCTCGAGAGCCAGACACGAGTTAGTTAAAGTGTTATGCTAATTGTTCTTCACGTAATTTCAGCTACACTGGGAACAGACAGGCTTTCAGATACACCTTTTTTTTAAGATCTGTGGACAGAAATTTGGCCATATTAAGATTTGAAAATATATAATATCAAGCAATCTTGAAATAAGTTGAAAGTCAAAATGTTATTAGATTTCCGGACAAATGCAGACAATGAAAACAATTTGTATCTACAAGTTGCAAAAGAGTTTTCTTTCTATAAAGGCAGACAACAAAAACAAGGAATTTGAATCCTACAGAGTACACTGTTATAAAACAGAGCCCAAAATGAGGCTAATTTTCAAACACTATAGAAGGTTTTTCTTAGTATAAAACTGAACATATCTTTTAAGTAAAGCTTAGAGAACTCTTGCTCCAATATTAAGTTTGACCTGAGAGCAGTTTAATTCAGTGAATTCTTGGAATATATTGATCATGCTGAACACAATAATCTCAGCTTGTCACCTTTTATGGAACACAAACAGGCTGAAAATAAGTCCCCAGCTCCCTATTCCTCCTGGCACTCTCAGGGGATTTTAACCTATGTATAGTTACCGTAATTTTAATGTTAATCTTGTTCTTAGAACAACTCATCTTTTACCCGTTCCTCTTCCACTATTTACAGAAAAAAGTCTTAAAAATGAAAAATAACTGTTTTCACTTTCTAATCAGTTTCACTTTCACTTCAAAATACATTGAATTAGAACAAATAAATTCAATTATGGTAAAAACATGAAATTATCTACAAGCTGAAAAGCACACGCTCATTTTGTAAGAACACTATGCTTTTGCAGACCGTACACCTTTGGGAAAAAAGTATCATAGAAGTTTTTGGAAGTCTGCTCTTTGGGTAAACATCTACAGGTCTTCCTCCTCTCTTACACATTGTACTCGGTGTGGCAATCCCTTCTGCCATGGGAGAATTCTTCTGCTCCTTGGCAAAACTGGCTCCAGCAAGCACATCGTGGCAAAAAGGGTTATTGAGGGAAGAGATCTGGAATTTGGACAGGCAGTCCCCCATGCTACTCAGAGAATTAATGGTAGCAAAACCAGGAACTTGCAAGGAAATCAGAAGCAGATGTTATCTAGCTGCTGAATATCCAAGTACAATGGATTTCAAATCCAAAGGATTAACTTTTGGACAATACAGAAAAGGCCACTGTCTTTCCAAAGGCAAAGCAGGAACTGCCCAGCAGCCTTATAGAAATGCAGATTCTCACTCATTTCAGCTCCCAGTATTCAGAGTGGTTACTTAATACTGCCATTCCACAGGCAAGAAAAGCACTCCTCTTGTTCAAGCCACCTCGAAGGTCACGCCCTGAGAAACTTCAGGAGCACTCAGCACGCAGGACTCACTCTGGGCACAGATTAACCAGCCTGTTTCAGGCACAACTGGAGGAGTTTCAGTTCTTAGGATTATGTTTAGCTTCATCCCAGGGACTTCCTTGATCAGAGGAACACAAAATCTGAGAGCTGAAGTGCCTCCATCAGAGGATTGCTTCAGAACACAGAAGTGTGACATCTGAACAGGCATATTTACAAATGGGAATTAAAGTGACTGGTTTAGTAATCAAGAATCTTAAAAGGACTTACAGTTTTCAACATCTGAATGCAAAAAGGAACACAAAAGAAGTTGGTTTCCTATTTCTACTCATTATATAATTTAATATATTCAACCAGCCCTCTTTTGTAAAAGGTGCATTTATTCCTTTACAGAAACAGAAGTGGGAAAAAAAAAAAAAAAAGATTCAAGGAACAGTAGAGAAAGAAGGCAAAACCCATGTATTTTTGGAAGGGGAAAGAAGTGACACTCAGAAACATCAGGTAACTGCTGTCACTGTGGTGACCATGTCACAAACACTTATATGGCTTCCAGCCATTCCTTTCTACTGCTTTCAATCCCACTGACACCTCCAGAGCCCCCACCCTCTGGTAAGACAGATGCACACAGGTTCCTGCAGCTCTAAAAACCTCCATGGAGCCACTAACAGAGGGGCTCTGCCCAAACCAGAGGCCCTGTGGAATGCTGTGGGATTTCACTGGGAAACTCTGGTAACGCAGCTGTGTCCCCATGCAAAACAAGGACACAATCCCCCTTCATTCCCAGCAGGTGTGGGGACCAACAGTCCCTCAGACACCAGAATTTTGACACCAACCCCAGAACAAATCACAACAATTTGAGAAAAAGGTCATACAAAAAGTGATCCAAACACAGACTAAATTTTACCATTAAAAAAAACACAAACAAACAAAACCAAACCACCAAAAACCCCACACAGAACAGTTCTGTGTTCTGATCTGGTAAACTGAATTTCCATCTGCCTCCAGGGCTGGGATAAAATTATGTTCTTTCCAAGCTGAAATCCTGCTTGAGGTTGCAAGAAGTATTCTAGCTGCAGAGAAAAACCAAGGAACTGTTTCATTGGTTCAGTGCTCAAAATAAAAACCCTATTGTTGAAATGATGACTGCACAATATGGTACTTAAACACTCACAAACTAAATTAGTTCAGAAATACTGTGAAGTATTTGCTTTTGTTTTCAAGACTTGTTGACTCAGAGAGCTGATGAAGAAAGGAAGCAGCACTGAGGCTACAAAAAAACCACTCATAAATTAACAAACTGAATGGAAAAAATTTCATTGCAGCTCCGCTTGCAACAGCTTCTTCCCCAGATTTGCTTAGCCCCAGAAGCCTGTTGAGTATTATGCTATAAAATACCTTTGTATTCATCACATCTCTCAGCAGAGACATGTGCAAGTCACAGCAAAGGGCAGCACACAGCTTTTCCTAATTTCTCACCAAATTAATGAGTGTTTTCATTTAAGTGCAGTCCTGAATAAACCAAGTTGCTGTAATGTAACAGTTGTATGAAACTTCAGTCTGGTGCCCCAAACACTGACTCTGCTTCCACTCTCTTTAACTGATATTCAGTTTTTCTCTTTAGGGACATGGATATCCACATTTTAGGGACACATTTAGGAATTTCTCTGGGGTTCTTTTCCCATCATTTAGTTCCAGGATGTGTTTAACACCAAGTGCACAATGCAGAAGTACAAGCAGTGGCTTATCACTTCACAAACACATCCAAGGCATGAGTGTCAGTATCCTCACTCAGAATTCAATAACAAATTATTTTAGGAAGTTTTTTTGATAGAATTCAAGACAGAAGTTCACTAATTTATTGGGAATACAAAAAAATGCTAGTATGTTCCACTACATGTTATAGAAACAAATCACCATTTTAGCACACTGAAAATTTAAAAAATAAACATGTTTCAAAATATGAGATTAAACCACTAGATCAATAGATTCTTTGTAAAGAAGCTTCTGAAAACACACCCTTTTCTTCTCCCCATGAAAACTACACAGACTGCTTTAGGAAACTTACGTTTTCGACCAGAGCTCCTCCCTACTTATCTGACTCCAGGAAGTCAGGACCACCTACAATTCAAAAAACCTGAAGAATTTAAGGCTGAGTAAAAAGAATAAAGATCGTTCAGCAGTTTGAACCACTATCAGATACTTTTTTCCTAAAGGTCTGCATCGTGGAAATAAAAACAGCCACACATCTGGAATCTGAGGGATGGTTCAGCTTTCCTTCAATAGCGTAAATGCCTCATTTATCACTTAACAAAGCCGTTTTTCAGGCTCCCAGAAAGTTCTTTTTAACTTCGGCTTGTTTTCAGAACAGGTGAACTTTGTATCTCATTACTCTGATTCTGGAAGCAGAGTATGTACATTAAAGAAACAGAACGTTATCAATCCAGCACAGGAAGAAAAAAAACATCCCCGCAGCTTGATCTGTAAGCACAGCCTGAATTATATGAAAGTGAAACTGAGCAGAAAGAGGGGTCAAACGGCTGCCTGCACTGTCAGGATTCTCGCTGCTCAATTCATTAATTCTTAAGGCCAGATGGGCATCAAAACCAGGAGTTTTAGACTCTAAGGCCTTCAGAGAGTTAAGGAAGGAGGGAGGAACAAGGCCGCCTGCGAGGCCCCGGCTGGCGCCAGCAGCGCTGGCAGGGCGCAGGGGAGAGCCCCAGGCAGCGGGAAGAGCGCTGGAGCTGGGTCACGGCTGCAGCGCCGAGGGGCCGAGC
>WAAG01063732.1:1810-12054 GCA_013390105.1 Tichodroma muraria | reverse complement strand
TTTTCAGAGCTGAAACTGTGAAGTTTGCATTATCTTGCTTCCTCCAAACATTCAAGATTGAAGACTTTTAATACAATGGTGTGAAAAAAATACATCTCAAGAGGAACATCTTTAAAAACTAGCAAACTATGAAAAGCACAACAGGACTTTTTCCCCCCCCCTTATCTGGAACATTCCCTAAATTGCCTTTCTTCAGCATTTTTGAAAAGTGTCTGCAGATGATGTCATATTAAGAAAAATATCACAGAACAAAAAATAAATCTAGAAAAAAAAACAAATACTTTTTCTTAGAAGTCTAGTTAATATTGGCAGGGATGCACTATTAGGGGTGGGTTCTGGACATTTATCTTGAATGTCTTGGCTGTATGTGTGAGAAGGAATTGTATAGGCTGGCTAATTTTATAGAGCTGCAAAAAGAACATTGTTCAGGTAATACAGATTTGAAACTATGTTCTAAATAAATTTTTTTTTGGCGTTGAATCCAAGTTAACCAGTGTATCATTGGTCAGGAAGATGGTCTTTTTATGGAGTAATTAAATCTGAAATATTGAATTAGATATTAAAGATTCTTATGGTAAGTCTGCTCTTAACCTTTATCCAGTATTAGATTATTTTGGCAATTGTTTCTGTTGCGCATATGTGATGAGTAATCAGAAACAAGAGGAGGATGGTAGTGCACTCCTTATTCCTTGGGCTCAGTGATTACTGGTGTTACCTGTGTTATGTTAACTGGTGGCATTAAGTTATACACACATGTCCTTACCACAACTGGAACTTCATCTCTCTACAGGAGTTAATATTTACCAATTTTCAGAGGACTAAAATATTTCTTTTAATACTTAATTCAGAAGGATTTTTTTATGCAATTAAAAGCTAGATACAATGAAGTCTAACAACAGGAATCCTTAGAAGGTTTTTAAGGAAACTGTGCAGGAAATATCTCCAGGAGTAAATATGGTGGCTGTTTTGGTTGCAGTGTTTCTATGTTTTGAATAGATTTCTCTCAATTCATTTTTGTATTCCATTCTCTCCTGCATTCTTTAAACCTTTATGTGGTGAGTTTTCTCTGTCTGTTTCATATGTGGATAACTCTGTTTTCTAGATCTGGAAATGAATGAACTTTTGCCCAGAGTCTCCACTTAGTTAACCTCCACTTGACAAGATGGAAACATTAGAACCAACTCTGTTCCTCTTTCCTGGATTTTCTTTTCACTCTGGGTAAAATTCATTGCTACTGCAGATGGCCAGAGCCATACCTGTTCATCATTTTAGTCCCACTTTTATCTGCAAAAGGACTTGAATGTCACATTTGTACAATCCCTCAGCCCAGCATCTCAGTTACTGGATTTTCCTTTTCTGACTGGCTTTTACACCTGATGTCAGGTGTCTGTTAGAATCTGTGCTGGAAAAAGATTCTTTCTTTAAATTGAGATAGTGTTTGTTTTCATTGTGGAGTCTGATTTTCTTCTTCAAATAGAAAATACTTCAGTAAATGAGGCTACATCTCAGTGGGCAATACCGTCATCTTAAAAATGTCCTCTTTTAAGTATGTGATTTCTCTCTGTAAGTAGTGCAGAAGGTTGGGAAGGTGATGGTGGTGGCCATTGGTTGTGGGGAGGAGAAAGTCAGGTATTTTGTTTTAGTTTTGGCAGGGAGTGGCAAATCAGTGAATTGTTTCAAAATCAGGGCAAGGATTCAAGGGCATATGTAGAATAACATCTCCAAAGTAATACTTCTCAACTTTTTGTCTTTAGCACTACTGAGGCAGACATAAATTCTTCAATGTGATCATTTTCCCATCCAGATGTTTCCCAGATAATAACCAGTCTAGCATGATTCTCTTCAGAGGCTCAGTAAATTATTTCAGCAACACATTGAAAACTTTGTACTTAATTCCACTGAATAAGTTGGATAATGAATCAGGCTAGTGGAGGGCATATCAATCCTACTGGGCTTGGCTCAGATCAAAATACTGCCAGATTTGCTATTCTTTTGTATGTTTCTAGTTTTGGATGCGGATTGATTTATTTATGGTCTAAACAGCAAAATGTGTGGTATTTAATGCAGCCCTATGCAATGAAGCAAAGGTTAAGGGATAAAATGGTAGGAGCTAGAGTAGAATTGTATAACAAGAACTGTCTCTGGGAGAGAAATGTTAATTTTGCTAAAAATGTAAATTTTCAGCTGAGAGCTGTTCAGTATTTTCATTGCTTTGGGTAAAAAATGCAAACTGTAGAAGAGATTTAGGTTTGGAGCTTCATTAAGATCTTCACAAATGTGTCAAAGCCCCACTGAGGGAAATACTTATGCAGACACCCAAATGCCAAGCTGGCATCAGTGTGTGCTTAGAATTAAGCAGATAACTACCTGTTTGATGAAAGCATCTGCATCGTGTCACTGTAAATCGTTGAAAAGAGGAGAAATGACCCCTGTGGTGATGAGTGAAGAAGTGAGGTGCCTTGAAGTGGGGCAGTGAATGCACACGGGTACCTGTCAGGTCAATTTGTCCCAGGTTTTACAAGGCAGCAAGAGATAATGAAACCCTTTGAAGGAATTTGGTCCTGGCCTAGTATTGGCAGCCTTGGAGAAATGGGGTCTAAAGTTGACACACTCTGAGATTTCCCCCTTTGAGGCTGTGGCCTGTCCCTCGCACTTTCGAAGGTTTTGTTGGTTGCCCAGCCTCCACCCTGTGATGTCCTCCACATTTCTTTTTTAAGCTTTGCCTTCCATTTCAGTGCTTATTTTTAAGGATGCTGCTGGGCATTGAAGGCCTGTATGGAAAGACTGTGCTTGGCAAAGGGCTAATTATCAAGTCTCTGCTTGAACGGGGTTCACCTGTCACATTATGGATTTGTTAACACCTCTTAAGTAGCGGTGGTAACATTACAGTTGTCTTTACTCTCTGCATATTTTCAGATATGAAAGAGAAAAATTTAGATTTTGTATCAGGAAAATATTTCTTACCATCAGGGAGGTGATGCATTGCAACAAGTTACCTGCTTCCCCATCCCTGGAAGTGTCCAAGGCCAGGTTGGACGGGGCTTGGAGCAACCTGGGATAGTGGAAGGTGTCCCTGCCCACGGCAGGAGTGGTTGGAATGAGATGGGCTTTAAGGTCTGTTCCAATCCAAACCATTTGTGATTCTACAATTCATGTTAGCTTGCTTTTTTTACCGTGTGAACTCCCTGGTTTCTTGCTTAGATTTTTTATTTCATGCTCCGTTTTTGACAATATCTCCAACTACAACAACTCCTTTATAATTAAAAGTGAAGTGTGAAAGAAACTAATATATGTGCCTCAGCTTTTATGTATTCTACACTATATACAATTTTTTCAAAATCATCTCTGCAGTTCAATAATGGATAAAAGAATCAGAATCAGTCAGAGAAGGCTTTGTGTCTTTTGTGCCTTACATATAATCAGAAAGAATGAAATTTTGAACACGTTCCAGGAAAGCAGGTGTGTGTATTGTTGCAGCAAGGGGCGAGAACGGTGTTTGTTCCTAATGGCTGCTTGACTTCAACACTACAGATTGCATAAGGCCTGTTCCCTGAACTGTATTAAAACAAATCGTGTTATGGTATTCAGTCAAGAATTTAGGGCACAGCTGATCTGCCTGAGTCTGCTAACTTTAAAATATATCTTACTGGGTGGGGGGAAAATGTTTGCATGTTATTTTGGCAAGGAAAACTCGAAATCCTTGTAAGCTTTAAAAGGTAAAGATGCAAAGAAAACTGTCAGCATATTCATTTCTCTATTTTTTAATGTAGTTTAGAGAAATGGGAAGGATAGAGAGAAATGTCTTGATAAGAATCTGTTAAAACTGGCAAATTTTTGAATGATGGTTTTAGAAATCAAGTCTTGTGATTTATTCATGTATTTTATACTTACAAGGAAAGCAGGTCTACTAAAGAACATGATTTTGCATCCCCAGGTTTCTTGGGGCTTATAACAGAGTATCCTGAGAAGCTTCCATGGTGGTATTGTCAGGTCATAGGGATTGTGACTAATACTGAAGGAAAAGTCTTCTTTGCTTGCTTTTGCAGCCTCTTAAAGTGAAATCATCTGAAGAGAAGAAAAAAAAGTATTGGCTTATATATATGGGCACAATATAAAGAATATTTTGAAGTCTAAAAGTAGCAAGAATGGACCTGTTGGGTATAATGATGGGAGAACCCTAGATCCCTTTGCATAGATTTTTCTATTTTTGTTCAGTATTTACTATTTATGTGCTGCAGGATGCCAGGGTGACTCTGCAGGTTACAGGAATTGCCTTTTTCTATTTTGCCCATAGAATGGATGTTGCTTTAGAGCTGGCAGAAAGAGCTTTTTCTCTCTTGTCAGTGGGCTTCAATGCTCTTCCACAAAAGGCCAAACTTGTTCCTTTCCTGATTGAGTTTCAGACCACGTCTGCTCTCAAGTTTGTAAGCAAATGTGAAAATAGCCATTTTTCTAAGCCCTTTGTCTATTACAGAGAAAATTTATGTAAAAAATAATGAGAAGTTAGGTTGAAAAAAGAAGCTGTTAAAGGCTGAAAAATATCAGAAATAAGATATCCCATGGAGTTTTAAACAAGCACATACAATGAACAGTTTCAAAATGAGAACTGTTTCATTTGGATCCCTACCTTAATGTGCATATTTTTCCATGCATTATAGTGGTGCTGCTGGATCTAGTGAGGCTCCATTTGCTGTATAAGTAATTTATCAGGTTTAACTTAAATGTAGGATGTGTGAATACTTGATTACTTTTACTCTAGGCAGGTTTAAGACTGCAATATTGAGAGTGAACTTTAGTTTAGCTGATTTTTATCTAGCCTTAAAATTTTTATCACCGATGAAGTGTTTAGTAATGGCTATGAAAGCAATTAATAATAGTAGTGACAGAATCAAGACACTGACTAATTTATCATTATAGATTTTAATGAGGCTTATAATCTAGCAATAAATATACAATATATTCAAAAGTATAGAATTAGAAAGAGGATGATTTATTTAACTTTAATTCTCAACTAGTCTGCAAACCAAAAGTTGTGATAAGCAGGCTTGTAAGAACATAATTCTTTTTGGTGTTATGGAGCAGAAGGAAGAAAATAACAGAGGGAGAGAGTTTAAAATTAAAGAGGGGGGAAAAGTCATTGTTTATCTTCATTCAAAAGGCCTCTAAGCACAACAATAGTTTTGTAGTTGTGGGAGGTATCTTGTGGACAGTTTCTTTTTCATCTCAATCTGCTCACTTGGCAGAGCGTGGGAACTGCCTCGGATGCTGCATCCCTGCAGTTCTCAGAAGATGGGCAGCAGTGGAAGTGGCAGCAATACTTGGGAAAAGCTGTCTCAGATTTCAGACCAAGCTGGTGTAAGGAGACCCACATGTGAAAAGCTTTTATAACAACTTTAAGATTCAGTGTTCAATGTGGAAACTAAGCTTTACTACAGTTTTTCTATTACTGTATTATGTATGTTATGGTCTTCCTTATTGCTTTTATTCTTTTCTCTTCTTTCCTTGCTGGAGTAATCTATAGATTGTCTCTGGCCTGGAGTGTTGCTAAAAGGTAATAAGCATCTGACAGGATCTTGCCTGAGCAGTGTAAGAGGGTGGCTGAAATTTGGAAAATTAAATATAGCCAAAGTCCTGCCCTAAGGGAAGTTGGAAACTCAGGTGATAGGGATAGCATTTAAACAAGAAAGAAGCGACAGTAATAAAACAGGACAGATGAGACCCCAAAAAGTAGGTTTCCCTACTGCTGGATCAGCTAGACATGGGTAGTAAAACCCAAACCCAATCCAAACTGGACCCTTTTAAACTTGTAAGGGGAACCCTTGGTTTTGGAAGAAGGTTTCTGATCTTCAGAGATGCAGTTTGGGAGAGATTATTTAGAACCCTTATAGGACACTTGAGCGTTTGTGGGTTTGAATCAACATTGGTGAGGAAACAAGTAGGAATGGCATGTAGGTGTTCTGGGGTTTGTTGGTATCTTTATAGTTCTTGTGTTATCCAAAATAAGGAATAATTGCTGTCTGAAAATGTCTGTGATGTCTGCCTTGTTTTCCTCAAATGTCATGTTCTGAAAGCAAAACTATTAAGGAGAGTGGGGGAAAACCCCTTGCTTTGGGAAAGGAAGCACTGAATTTACTTCTGGTTTTAGGAAAACAGTGTTAAGCATAAAAGCTTGGGAGGCAGAATTGGTCATCCAGTGAGATTCCCAGCCAGTCCTTCATGGAGTAATATTCTAGATAACTGTGAAAGAGATGTGGACTAAAGCCTGGGTAGTAAAAGCAAAGCTTGAAGTTGTAGATATCCAAACAAGTAATTTGTGTCCCTCAGAGAAGTTTTACCAGGTAAATACATCTTTAGCTTGCCCTCTGCCTCTTTGTAGGGGTGGAGAGTTTGGAGCTGGTTGCAGATTCCTGTACCTCGTCTGGCTCCTTTGGGATTCGGGGAGGAGGAAGCGCTCCACAAGTTCTGCTCATCAAGCACAAGTTAATTATTTTACCTAGAGAAGGGTGACCAGCACAGTTCTTGAAGCCAGCGGCTCTGCCTGCCCGCGGTGGGCTGGGTTCCTCCTGTGCATCCTGGCACCCAGCTGCCTTCACGGGCACGGCTCCTGTGTGTCAGTAAGGAGACAGGGCTTCTGTAAAACCTGGATTTGGCATGTCCTCACTTTGGCTTCGTTGTGCAGCTCCTGTGACAGTGGGCTGCTCTCATCTACTTTGCGATGTGTATGAATTGTGAATTTTTTGTGAATTTTGAAATGTGAATTTGCTGAGCTCATTCCGAGGGAGATCAGGGCATGTTCCAGGGACACTTTGCTGCTGCTGCAGCACTTACATTGGAGTCAGGGGTTTGCAGTGAACCCTTCTGTGCTCAGCTGCCTTACACTGGGGTAAAAATATACTGATGTCATAGCAAAATGGGTTCTGCGTTTTTAAAGGAAGCACAGACAGTAATTAATTTATACAGGGCCCTTGCAGATAGAGAAGCCAGAGCACTGAAAGTTGCATGGTGAGACAGAAATTTGATTAGGAATTCAGGTGAGACCTCCTCCCTTTGTTCCAAGCTCTAATTCTGTGGTGTGGGAGGTCTTGTCAAAGTAGTCCTGAGCTCTCTCTGGTAGAAAGCCTTTTGTTCATAAACAGGGGAGCGTGTGGGACCTGTTCCCGTGCAGCCGTACATCGTGTGTTCTTCACAGCACTTTATTTTTGATAAGCTACAGCACGTTTTAATGTAATTGTTAACATGCCTAATTTGCAGCCACACGGTCGTATCAATAATAATGGGAAGTTGTTCACAGGTAATAAATTAGCATAGCATATAACCAGCAGAACTCTGCTTCTCAGTATATTGTTTCACGATCAAGAATTCAGTAGTTAAATATACACAGCAGTGGGCTGAGAACAAGCTGTTCATTTTTGCTGCAAGCAGTACCAGTGGACCAGAGTAATCATAGCTCCCAAAAGCAGGACTGATTTTATTGATTTTAAATAGGCTTTCATTATAGCACTGAGCTTATTCCAATTGCAAGGAGTATCACTGCTGTTAGTATTCACAGTGCTGACTGAGGGAAGGAGAGGACTTGTTGGATGCAATGTAGAGGCTGTTTGTCCCTCAGTGTTCTATTCTGCCCTGCTAAAACATCTGAATTTGTTATAGAAAAATAAGTACTTAAGGCTTTTTTCCCGTGGTTAAAGTTTTTTGGAAACACAGAGCAAGACACTGTTCTGAAATTTTGAATTCTGAGTATTCTTCTGAGGAGTAAAGGTCTTGCTTATTTATTGGCATCTGACTTAGGGACTGTCTGTATTTTGGTTCCATTTTTTTAAAGGATTCTTTAGAAATCATGGAATCACTTTGCTTTGGAAATGATTGCTAAGATCACCAAGTCCAGCCATTTAACCTAATACTGCCAGGTCCAGCACTTAAACCTATCTCTAACACCACACCTGCACCTGTCTCTTTTTCCATAGATTAATGTAAAAAAGACAAATACAAGAGCTGCTCAGACTCAGATATTAATGTATTCAGGTAATAATTAGTTAAGAACACATGCTGTTACCAGCAATGCGTCATTAATCTGCATTGAGCAGTTTGCAGCTATTTGTTGCTAAATTAGCGACACTCAAAAAAGCTGTCGGGTTTTTGTATTGTTTCTAGTGATAAAGAAAATTATAAATCTGTGACTAAAAATCCACATACGCACACTTAAAGAGCAGGTTGGTTTGTTATTTGGTTTTCTTTGGAGATTTTGTGTTTGTTTTTTGTGTTTTAATTTACACAAGGCTGGTCAGTCAGTGGCCATACACAGAATTTGGTTGAAGCCTTACTGCTGTTGAAAATGTTGTACTGTAGTTTATGGTGGTATAAAGGCATGTTGTTTGTGATGAGTTTTCTTCAAATCCTGTATGTGTAACTCCACAGTCCTGCTTAAACATTTTTTCTAGTGTTACTAAAACAGTTTGGAAGGGTATTAATAGAAATTAGTTACACCTTTCTGGTTTTAATGGATTTAATACTGAATTTTACCTTTTTTATATTTTTTCCTTTTTTATAAAATTTTTATTATTTTTATTAAATTTTTATATTTGTACCTTTTTTATATTTTATTTTTCTTAAACCTACAGGTAAAGGTTACTTACTTCAAATATACTAGCTAATCCCACAATTTTGTTTTGGCATAGTCTTTCATAACATAATTTGGGAATTCAGGCAGGAACCAGCAAAAACTTCGTGTGAGCATTTCTAGACATCAACTCTTTAAATAAGATGGTGACATTAAGTAGTGAATCAACTTGGTAAGTACTGAATGATCAAGCCTAGTTACTGTAAAATGAGATCTGAAGGGTTTATTTCATTTTACAGAGTTTGGGCAAATAATTATGGAATTAAATTGCTTCCTGTTGGTTTCCTGCAGGGCATGAAGAACCCTGTTGAATGAAGAATGCTGTACTGTGCTTTGCTGAGCTGCTGCATTGATTAGTTCTTCAGGTCTAATCTTTACGTGGCTGTGCTCACTTTCATGTCTCTTTGTTTAGGGGTTTGATGGTTGTTTTTCTGAAGTTACTGTATTGCCTTGATAGTCCTCTAGTGGATTATAAAAACGTACACATTAATTCCTTTCTCTAACTTCATTTGTTGGAGCCCAGTGGAGATAACTGGTGCTCATGGAACGCTGTGGTTGGGAATGAGGGTGATGATCACTCCCAGAACTGATACCACCCATCACTGACAATCAAAACTCACATTGTCGGGATGGTTGGGAGCTAAAATTGATTTAATTAAATGCTTACAGCATCTATTAACTATACCATATTAGATTCTTTATCACAGCAGCTACTGTGATTTTTAGAGTTTGCTTTTGCAGTTTGAAAAATGATTTATAGTTTTAATTCATCTTAATTTGTGTGCTTAGGAAACATTTGATATAAAACTTTTTGTTGCATTTAAATTTCCTTGTTATCTGCCCTGCAGTGGCATGAGTAATAGGGAGCTCAGAACACGTATATATTGGAATGCATGAAATATTTTCAAGGAGAATACTTTTAAGGTTCAGAGTGATATATATCAAATGTTACTGAATGGATAAACACGTGGAGAGATTTTAGCCTCAAGAAGCTTGGAAATTAAGCATTTCTTAGTACAGTATCTGTGTTAAAAATAATAAATAATAATAATAGTAATAGTAACTACTACTACTACTACTACTACTACTACTGTGTTAAAGTACAATACCTGTGTTAAAAAGAATATTTGTTCCAAAATATTTATTCTATTCTATGGTTCAACTTTTTTTTTGTAGCTGCTGAAATTTATTATACAGGTACTTTGAAATGATGCTGTGTCAGAGCTTGCTGGCACCAAAAATTGCTTTACCTCTAAACTTATATTTAATAATCTGTAGAATGTTTTTACAGCCTAGAAAGCCTGTGTATGTTTAAATGAAAGTATCTGTATCCTCTGTGCCAATTAAACAGTAAATTTGTCAATTTAACAACACATTCTTATGTTTTAATGGTACTTAGATAAATTATTATTGTCCGAGGGGTGACCTAATCCAAACACCACTGGAATCAGAGATGTCCACGTTCTGCAGGAGAGGGTAACAAAGAGCCTTTTCTGGGCACACTTCAATGATCTGTTAATATTAGGATCTGAGACTTTGCAAAGCACCCAGCACTATTATGATAAATTTGCAGTGACAGTAGTTGGTGTTAATAGAGATCTTAAAGGCACCTGAGAGGTGTTGGTGG
>WAAG01063729.1:0-16171 GCA_013390105.1 Tichodroma muraria | reverse complement strand
ATCTCCCATCATTTGCACTTATTAAAGGGGAAAAAAACCAACCCACACTTGAAGTGCCTAGAAATTGGCTTTCACAGCAATTGGCTTTAAGAGCAACTTCAAATGTATGAGCTGAGATCTAGTGGAAGAACTCAGAAGAAGGCAGTGGATCCCAAGCCTCAGACAGCTGGGACGTTTAGAAATACTGGATTAAAAAAAAAAATAAAATGCACCCAGACAACTGGAAGTACCCACCAGTCTTAAAGTTGAATTGGTTTTATATTACATTTATCAGTGTCTTTCTGTTGTCACTTTGTACTGAGGGATACTGAGGAATACTGAGGAATCCAGCCCAGATAAACCATTTCTGGTGTGCCCTTGCCATGGGTGTGCTAACGGTGACCCTTCAGGAGAAGCCCACAAATTACAAACCCCACTATCACACTGTGTAACAATCCCCAAGGAATCTACGTGCCCCAGCAAGTGTCTAGGGTGTCCTTAGGCCAAGAAAGTTTGAGAAGGAGTCTGCTTATGGATATACAGCAGTGCTGCCACTGCCCTGAGCTCCAAGTAAATCCTGAGCAGTGACATGTGCCTTAACAGTGCCAGGTGTTGCTCTGTGGTTCTAAGGCAGGTGCAGTACTTCACTTGGGATATACACAAAAGGCTCCTGGAACACAAGCTCTGCAGTACTTTTGCACGACTTCATCCCTTTCCACTTAGGTACGTGCAAACTATCAAAGCAGCTTTTGGGTACAGAAGTCCATGTTTGGTAAGTTATTTTTAGTTATTCTATCTATTGAAACTCATCCAGAATCTAATCTACTGTACCAGAAATGTAAGAAGTGTTGTGAGAAGAGGTTAAGCAGCATTTCTGCTCAGCTTGTATTTCAGGGCCTCATATTAAATTCTGCTGAAGGTTTTGGGGGTTTTACAATACTATTATTAATTTGTGCCTATTAAAAAATTCCAGAGTGCCTGTAACTCCTTTATATGCTGTCTGTGCTGTCTTTCAAAATTAAGGCTCTTCTAAGAGCTTTGCTCTTGCTGACATCCAGCCCAAGGTTATTCATATTCAATCAGAAAAGAATTAATGTATTTGATTTCAAGCACTTTCATATTTTGGTTAAAATAGTTGTCACTCATTACTTTGTCAGTCTGTTGCATCCATTGCATTCAAGGCATAGCAATGCCCAACCAACCATGTTAGTGGGCAAAATCCATCAGAAAGTATGATGCCTGACTTGAAGAAGACTATGGCTCATAAAACTCTGCTACTCTGAAAGAATTAGCTGCTGAAATCACTTCAAAGTAATTTTCAGTTCCAAATTAGAGTGCATCTTTGCAGCTTAATCAAGTAATTTAATTTACAGCCACAGTTATTATTTATGGCTTATCATTCATATATTATAAGCAGTTAGCTGCAAACTACATTTGTAATGTTGATAGGTACATTAACATACATAATTTGAATCAATACATTTTAAAAACTAGGACAACCCTAATGGACTGGTTAACAATCTCTGTGACACCTTCAAAATGTCAAAAGAACAGGGATTGTCTCACAAGCTGTTTGCATTAGAACACAACTATCAATTTACAACAGTAGCAATAGCATTGCTTAACATTTTGTTAAAAAATGCCTCTAACACAGAATAAGATCATTAACAGCAGGAAGGAAAGAAAGAAAGAAAGAAAGGGGAAATAATTTATCCAGGTTGCCTCAAGGATAGGCAGATATATCCAAGTATAAAAAGTTGCCCACAGGGTTTTAGAGTTCAGTGACATGTGTGTTGACAGATACATAAACTAAAACACTGCAGTGCTGGATCATGCATAAGGGCATCATGGAATTACTAGTCTTTGTCTTCCACCTGCCTGATAAACTTATGACTATCATCTGAATAAAAGTCCTTATTTTTTCAACTCCTAACTGCAGTGACTGCCCAGCTGCCTTGCAAGGAGCTTCAGGAATGTCACTCACTGTATTTAATGCTTAAACACTATGAAAACATCTGCCTCAAAAGACTCATCCAGAAGAGCACAGTCATCCCTGCTGATTGCATCTATTTTGCCAACCATGGAGTTGTGAAAATAATTAAGCACAGGTGTTTGAGCAATAAGAATGTGCTGCTGTAATGGTGTACACACCTGTGAAAAATAATGATAAAATACCTACAAATAAGTAGAAAATAAGCATAAAATTCTACCAGTCTCCCTTCCTCTAGTTCTGCAGGAATGCAAGGGCGAGGACAAGGTGGGCGCTGACAGATGAGGGCCTATGGGCTTGGTAGGATTCAGCTCTTTGTCTATTTCCTCAGCATATCAGTATGCTGCTATCCATTATTCTCTCATCTGGACTGCAGTTTTCTTTGTTCACAATCACAATTTTGCCTCCTTGTTTTGTCTTCATTCCACCTTTCATTCCCTTGTCCACCTTCTTGCACGAGCACATTGTGTACCACCATCCCACCTGTCAGGCTGGTCCCAAACCTGTCAGTTGTCTTTCCACAGCATCCTCCAGCCATCTTCACAGTCAGCCCAAATGAGGCCAACTACCCTCCAAGATATAATCTGTCCTCTCCTTCCATACAGCTACAGCGACAAAAATCTATCCTCTCACCATTTTGGATCTTGTTTATTTCAGTTCCCATTACTTTGACATCAATGAAAATAAGTACATGAATAAATTAAGTTGTCCAAAGAGACAAAAAATATTCCTGAAAATTTGGATTATACAACATTTTTGAGGTAAATCAGAATTTGCCATTCTGATTTGCAAGTGGCACATGGAAAACTTATGGTTTTTTCACCTCAATGAAAAACTGATGTTTCAGCCTGCTGCTGAATTCCACAATGGGTGTTCAGTGCTTTTCCATCATCATCAAATCCAGAATTTTCCAAATATTACTGTGTTAGGGCTCTAAATACCTTTTTGCTTTTGCCCTAAAGTTACAGATATTTGACTTTCAGGCATCCACCCAAGCTCACAAGCCTCCATCTGTGGAGTGAGAGAGATGTCCCTCCTCTGATCTGCTGATTTAACTGTGCCTCATGCCTGAAGCTCTGGGCTAGCAGTGGTGGCAGCCTTTCACATCTGGGGCATGGAGTGAAGCTTGAGCATGACTTTTGTTGGAAGTTCACAGTATATACTGTCCAGTCTCCTCCAAATAATGCCCAGCAGCACTGAGTGAAGGCTGGCATGGGCTGCTGCTCTGCTGCAGGAATGCTCCTGCTGGGGTACTTCAGCCTCAGTTGGAAAGGATAAGCGATAGGTACCTCCTGCAAAACGCTGCCTGTTGCCAGCTCAGTGCTGCAGCCTCAGGAGGTAAATACATTATGGATAGCACACAGATAACTTCAGGATCAAGGGCTGGCTCCATAAAAGAGCACAGATAAAGAAGCCCTGCCTATCACCTCTGAGTTTTTCTGTGTTTGCATTATTTCCATTTATAAAATGCTAATAAAGGATCAAAAGCACTGGAATAGCTGTAAAAAAGTGCCACCATCCAATGGCTTATCAGCTCTCCTGGAACTTTTTCCACTCAAGTTGCATAGAAGAACCCACTGGTACTCCATTACCCATGCAGACATCTTTGGATGGTGGACCATGCAAGCTTTGGCTGCACATCTGGGCTGCTGCAAAGGATATGAGGTTTTGGGGGGCAGTGCCCTTTCCAGGAGGGGAAGGAAATGTCTGTTTTACTAACTTGATCCCAATTCCATGGCCGTCCATTTTTATGTATCCCTGCAGTATTTTCAGGGACAAGAGACAAGAGACGGTCACAAGAATTTAATTTCACATTCCTTGGTCAGTTTTGTTTGGGCTAAGGTGATCACTTCAGCCTTCTATCTGTAAGAAACAGGAAAATCCATAACCAAAGAGCAAATGCACAGTCTTGACCAGGAGATGGACACTTATTAGTAATTGAAGCAGTCAAAGAATACTGATGTGAACAGATGGAGATAAATATTCTAGTAAAATCATAAGGAATAAGTTCAACTGGGAGGAACATGAAACTTATTAGGAAAACCTGAGTCCTGACAGGCACTAACTAAACTAAAATCAAAACTGGCACATGGCTATGTGCTTGGATCCAATTCATTACTTGACATATCAAGAGTCAAGAAAGCCTAATCATCAATCCTTCATTAAAATAGTTTGTGCTTCTGTGTCCCAGCTAATAAGGTTCCTGGAAAGATGAATTGTTAGTCCGCAGTATAGGGAAACCTGGAGTTGTGGGAAAAGTGCACACTATGGATGGAGGGCAGCATCTCAGGCTCAGCTACTGCTGTGTGAGAGACAGAGTCTGTGCCCAGCAAGGGTCAGGAGAGAAGAAAAGAAGGGACCGTGGAGGCAGCTCAGAGGGAGCTGAGGAGCAGTTCCCAGGGTCAGGATGAAGAGTTCTGCAGGGAAATGGACACCACTATTCAATGCACCAGGCCTGGCTTACCCTGGTACTCATAACATGCTTCTAACTTCAACATTGCTAAAGAATGCTTTTGTCCCTTATCTGCTTTCACAGCACACCTGTCCTTAGCTCCTGGGGCCAGCACTGGTTCAACCACCAGAAAACACACAGGGAACGAACTGGATGCAGGAAAACTCCTGTGAATGGGCATTTTCCTCCTCCCAGCCTCTGCAGGTGGAGCACGGGGGAAGAAGCAGCACGTGCATGTGGAGAGGGGCTACTTCATGGTCTGGTTTCATACATGTGGCTTCCTTCATCTGCAATCCCAGACAGGCAGGATTTGTGCTGCTTTTTTTTCTGATGACAGCTGCCCTTTCTTTACACTTGCCTACCAAATAAACTGTGAATAAGAACCTTCTACTGCCAAAAATTGTGTCATTGTCACGATTAAGTGGAATAACGTAAAGCAATTCATTGTGCTGAAACCCACGCTCCAAAATGTCTGAAGTAATTAAACATGTTGTTATGATGCAATTACCTCAAAATATTTTCAATACTATGCAAGCTGATCTTGAGGAGGAAGGAAGCTGGTTGACAGTACTCATGAATGTTTATTATGTGATTTTCAAATGCTCGAGAATGGAGGTGTTTTGAGCGGGCGGAGGGACCAGCATGATGCCTGCTGGCAGAGGAGCCGTTCTCTGGGAATGGGTGGATGCCAGCTCCCTGTGGTGCCTCCTGCAGTGACTTTGCTTGGATTATTGCCACGTCTTTCTGTTTCTGCAAGAGCACTGAGGGCAAGTCTGGAGCAGCCACTGACAACAGAGCCAGCAGAACATGTTTCCAATTCAATATTTAAGACAACTGTCTTTCATTTAAAGACCTTGAGACTGACAAAAAAACAACAGTGATGAATTGGAGAAAGACAGGAAAAAGCATTCTCCTTGAGTATGGGTAAACAGAATAGGTGGGCAGGTAAAAGCAGGTAGGAATTTCAAAATCATTTCAGTGAATTTTGTTCCATTTTAAAGATGCCACCAATACTTAGAAGATCATGAGAGGTGTGCAGACGTGTCACAAGTTGCCAACAGCCACCTGACAGTGACGTTTTCTACTGGACCTGCACAACTCACTCTTCCTGGTTTCTCTTCAAGTTTCACTTTTAAAGCTTTTAATTAAACTTAATTTGGCACATCAAATGTTGCTGTGTGATGTCTTGGCTGCCCCTGTCTCATGGTGAAAGCTGTCTGGCATTTGGAACAAGAAGTTTAGAGCTGCAAGTTGCTAAGAAGGATCGCAGGGATTGCGGTGTCCACTGACATCAGCAGAACACCTGTGGCTGCAGTTGCTTTGCCCCAAAGCTTAGTGGGGAGAAATCACACATCCTTCAGCCTTCTGCATAGCCAGGTAGTGCTAAAATATGAAAAAACCCCACAAAAACAAGCAACCGATTTCTGTTGTCACTTAGGAGAATTCTGAGACTTGTTCTCCTTTACCCACATCATCCCTCTACCAGCCTTTTGTACTCACATGTTAAAGACTGAGGGGTCCACGACTTTCCTCTGAGCATCATAACCAGAGGGGAGAGATTGCATGCCAAGGTGAACCAAATCCCAGAGTCTGGTGCCTATTATATGGGATGTGTCTGAAGATGCCACTATAAATAAGGGGGGAAAATGCGTGCAAAAGCAGTAAGAATCTTAAATAAACAGTAATATTCTAAAATATACACCTGGAGCAGATCCACTGTCAGGTGGAATAAAGCAAAAAGACTTTTACAGCAGATAAATGCTGATCCTATCAAGTTAAGCAAGGAAGGAAGGAGGTATCCTTCAACATTTCTTTTAAGATAGGATAAATTGTTCCTTCACATCTCCACCATGACTATCAAAAGTTGTTGTGCCTTCTGTCTCAGATGGGTGATTTCAGAGTCTATCCTAGAGTGGCTGGGTTGCATCTGTGAAAATCTAGTCGGTATGGAAAAATCTAGTCTAGTATAGTTCAGTATAGTCTAGTATAGAAAATCTAGTCTAGTCATTTTAATAACAAATTACATTTGTTTCATTTTTGAATACCCTTGTGGAAACCAAAATGCCAAGATAATACAAAGAAGAATGAGGATGTGTCCCTAAATTAACAAAATGCTACTTAACATCATCAGAGAGGCTGGAAAATGGAGCTGATAAGACTCTCATTAAGTGAACATCAACATAAAGGGAGAAACAGGAAGGACATTTTTTTCCAGTTTTCGTACAAATGCAGCAGAACTGGTGATGGTAAATAGTGTTGGAAAGACCTCTGTAATTCTTAGGCACAATTTAAAGTAAATTCCAGGTATTTCCATCAGCATCATGTGAGATTTCCATTAGTGAGATTCTGATTTCATTTGTTTCTCTGAAACTTCTGAGGGACAGGGGACAGTGAGAGGCAGGACCTGAGCTGGTGACTGCTCAGGGGGGAAGCAGCTCTGGAGCTGAGCACAGGGAAGGAGCTCACCTTTAGAGTGTGGTGGCTAAACTCAGCTAATCTGACTTCTCATCCAAATCTTTGTCAGCTAGGCTAATCACAGATCCTAATTCAGGTCCATTGAAACTCAGGAATGTCTTTTCCTTTGGGGAAGTGGGGTTAAGTGGAGTGAGTAATCTCTGCTTGCATGTGCATGATTTGCTGCCAGTGAGTGTGGCCTTTGCTTGTCTCTGGGAATAGCATTTGTTGATAGCCTGAAGTTATAAATGCAATTATTTTGCATGTCATCACCACCCCTCTTGGCCATGGTAGTGCTGCACCCACCTATCACACAGAACTGCTGCATGAGGCACTGCTGAGTGCTGAAATTCTTCCCTCTGCAAAAATAACACACAGGTCAGCCCACTTGTTTTCTGCTCACGGCTTTTCACCACCCTGCAGTACAAGCAGTAATGAAGTATCATTTAAATGTCTTTTGACACTGGCTATTAAGAGCACAGCATGGTGCCTCTGCTTCTTGCTGGTGTTCAAACCTCTGTAAATTGTCTTCCTCCTGCCCACAGATGCCCAGGAGCAGGGAACTGTCCCGGATGATGAGTGCTCCTGTGGCAGAACAGAATAGCCCAAACACACCAGCAAAGTTCCAGATCCTATCAGCTATCTTTGGAGTCTGGTAATATGGAATGAGAAAGAAAAACTGGATAAGATCAACACAAATTATTAAGGATGAACTCACTGCAGTCTCAGGGAGTGAAGTTAAGCTGCCTTCGTTTTGTGTGGCTGCTCTCTGTACAGTTTGCACACAGATCACTTCGGGTGATTTTTTATGCTTGGTAATATCACTGATCATAGTTGCAAGTTGAAATATAAACTGAATCCCGAGTATCTGTACATCAGTGTTTGTTTTCACAATCAGTACCTGGGATTTCTCTGTACAGCCCTTCAATTGCTTTTTGAAAGTGCAGTGCATTAGTGAACACAAAAATTGGTTTGGGTAAAAGCAAGGGAGAACATATTTTTCTCTAGCTCCTTCCGAGTCCTCAGAGCCAAGTTACCGCCCTTTGACATTAATTTGGGTTAGGATTGCCACACCCTTGGTGCACTTAGGCTTTGTTGGTCAAGGGTAAATTTCAGAATTCGCTTGAAAGTAAGTATGAGCTGCAGTGCCTGGCTAAATCATTGCTTGTTCTTTATTAAAGAACCAAATCTCAACCAGATCTCTGAGTCTCTTCTAGGTGGCTTTAGGCCTTCTCTCTGCTCAAGAGATAATAACTGCTCTTGTACATTGGTCACCACTCTACTACTTGTAGAACAGAAATCTCTGAATGATCCAGCTCCAGTTCCAGCTGCATTTCCCTGCCTGGAGCTATCTGACCTCTGTCAGAGGAGCTTGAATGTGAACCAGCTCATACTTTGCATGGACAGTGAGGAGGGCAGAGTCTTGGTGCAAAACTGGCTGTGCCTCGTCACCATGACCACTTTTATCAGTATAATTTTGTACATGCTAAAGTCTGCTGGTAAGCTTCCTCTCTTTATCTTACTGTTCCTAGCTGTGCTGGCAGTTTGTGTGGACTGTTCCCAGGAGAAACAATACTGTCAAACTCTCACAGATGGGCCAGAGACTTCAAAGCAAAGGAGCTCAGATAAAAAATTAGTCTAAGCATCTGCTTCCTGTCAAACGAGTATGAGAGTATGTGGAGAGTCCTTGTATCAGAACAAGTCACATTACATGTGCAGGCAGCAAAGCAAATTTCAGCTTCTGGAGTTGATTGATTACTGAATTTGGGACTGTCCCAAAGGTGCTGGGGCAAGTCAGGTGGTATGAGCTAACTCATTTCACTTTGCAGTTAAGGTAAGTAAAAGGCAAGTGTTGGCTCAGCAGCTCTGTGGAGATGGATGGAGAGCCAAGCAGCAGTAGCTCAGTTTCTGAAGGTTACAGAACATCCCAGAGGATAACGAAGGAAGGTCAAACAGAGAAAAATGAAGCAGTTGGGTGTGCAAATTCAACAACTTTTCCTCCTACTGATTCAACTGTTGTTACAGCAAAGAGATGGGAAGGCTAGTTCAATTTTTTTGGATGATTTTGCATATTTTCTGGAATTCACAGGTTTTAATTAAGAACCAGTGACCTCATAACTCATATGTAACATCAGTATCTTTCTCTAGGATTTTTTTTCAATATTTTATAATTCAAAGTGCAGTAACCACTTCTAAAATGAAAAATCCTTTCTACACTATTTTTCTGTGTTTGCTTATTTTAAAAGTACCAACAATATTTTCCTATTAACTTGGCTCAGTTTCTTCTCATCTTATTTTGTTCTACTAATGACATATCTTCTACAGGCCTGGATGGTTATTTTTATATGCCAAACTGCTGTTTACAATTTTATCTTAACTTGCTATGTTTGATTTAATGTATTTCTATTTAGTAATTTCCATCATCAAGACACTATTTAACCAAGCTGACCTTTGCATATTTATTATAGCTAATTATAAAAATAGCATCTCCTACTTTGTAAGCTGTAAACAGTCTATACCTCAAATTATTATAACAGAAATTCATAAATAATGTATGGGAAAGCTTTTGATATAACTCTAGTTAAATTATCTATAGTAATAATAGTGGAGTTATTCAAGAGTTATATGCAGTGACTGTCAATGTATTAATACACAACAGTAAGTAATGGAAAGTTAGAAATGATTGAGGTTTACATCACTGCATGCAGACATATCGATTTAGGCAGAAGTCAAGAGCTCAAACAGAGCATAAAAGAGCACCAAAGAAAGACAATAGAAAGTTTCAAAGTGAAAAGGAGTCAGTAAAACATACCCAAGAATGCTGAAAGAAAACATTAGTCTTCTGAGCACCTCACAGCATCTTGAGGAGCCTTAGAGAAGAGGCTTTTTAAATATTCCTTTTTTGGTACCGTGCTGGGGAGGATGAAGAAAAGTTTGTAGGTATTTCCTGACTGGCTGAGTGCAACTGAAGGGAATACATGGCTTGTGCTACCAGATCTTTAGGAGGGTTTAAGAGAGTCAGAAAGTCAGTGAGATGAATACCACAGTATTTCTTTAGTCTCAAAACCAGTGTGATCAAGCTACACATTTTGGAAATCCTGCTTGTTTTCAAACTCTGGGACATCTGGAATTGGGAAGAAAGGAAAATGGTGGGTGAAATCCTGAAAAGACTGCCAGGTAGAGAATTAAAGGCCAGCGGCATAATTAGCTCCAGGCAGCATGTTTTGTATTGAAGACTGACCAAACAAAAGTATATCCAGTGATGGAAACTGCCTTTGTCTCGGGCTGTGTCGCCAGCTCGCGCATGTAAGGAAGGCAGGTGTATGCTGGTGGCAGGTCTGGGCTGGTGGCAGGAGTGTGCTGGTGGCAGGTGTGGTACCTCGTGTCCCTCCTGCAGTGTTTGCTCTGTGTGGGGTGGATGAGATCCAGGCTGGGCCATTTGACAGGGCTGACTGTGCAGTGGAGAGCTGCAGGAACGAGGAAACGAGAAGGGGTGAGACAAGTGTATAAACCTGCACAGGGCTGCTGTGCCATTTTAATGAGGGAATTAAGGGCCAGTAAGGGAGCTAAGGAGGCTCTCCAGGGACTTTTTGCTCCCACTGACTTTCTGAAGTCAAATGCATTGCTGACAAAGATTGGCTGCTTGGTTATATTCCAAACAAGGATCTGAAGGTATGGTGCACAAGCCCAGTATTCCTTATATCAAGCAGTGAAAATAGTTCACAGCTGTCATGTCTGGTCAGATGAGCTTTTACAGACTACAGAGAGTCATTCATTTAGTTTAAAGCAAGGTTGTGTTCCCACAGCTGAAAATGATGGAATTGTTGCAGACAGTTTGCAGTTAAATGTCCTCCATTCTGGAAGTTATTCAACCCTGATGTGAGAGGAAAACCTTCATTCTGCTGAAGCTAGTGGAAAAAGTTCACATCAAATTCAGTGGTGGTAAGGTTTCAGTCTAAACTTTCTGAGATAACTTGGCACAATTCAGAGAGTGGGTGTTACTCAAGGGGTTGTTTTCTACCCTATAACATGCCCATTGCTATCCCACTTATTGACAGGAGAGCCATGAGAAGAGTCAGCCTTTTCAGCTTAGGAAAATCAACTCGTCCTTTGTGACCTTTCCATCAGCTCTAATTAGAGTAGTTAGATTAGAGTAAATGCTATGGGAGGTTCAACACAGACAACATTTGCATGCCTTTATGTTGCCTAAAAAAATGGCAAACATTTCTTGGTCACTCAGCAGCTGTGCAGACATTGATGCTGTTAGAGAGTGAAAGCTGGAAATCTCCTCTAGAAGATTTATTATGATTTATGTGCCTAACTGTGGAGTGGCCAGATTCTGTTTTGAAATTCTCTGTTATAAATTCAAATAAATTGTGGAAATGACCTTGGGAAAGGGCCGCTGATTTATTGTCCCATTCAGCATCTGTTAAAATCAAAGCACCTTTAGCAGGTGTACATCTAAGACATGCACGCACAGTGTATAATCCCAGACAAAAGTCTTAATTTATGGGTATATTTACGTGTTGGAGATTTTTTCATCTCCCTTGGTGATCTGCTGTGGAATTTATCAGTTCCTACAGCACACATGCCTTCCTAAATCAGGTGTTCCTCTGACTACAAATGAAGTTGATTCCATCTTGGTCTACATTAGTGTAAATAGAAAAATCTGGATTATCCTAGCCTTTAATAATCCCTGCTTGTATACGAAATATATTATCATGTTGCTGCAACACTTCTTTATTCTAGAAAGAGTAAAGATAATTCTTACGAATTTTTTTGAGAGGTTGAGTGTTCTTAAAGTTTGGGGGTTTTTTTTATTTCTTTCCTTTAGGGTTTCTCATTTTTCTAGAATATTAAGCGAAATGTCCAGGGCAAATTGCTGTACTATGGCAACAACACTGTGAAATAAATTGAGCTGTTTAAAGGAAATGTAAATGTAGAATGACTTGCACTAAAAAATAAAATTATTTCAAAATGCCATTAACTATTTTTATCACAATTCTCACTGAGCAAAGCAAATCTGTCATTGATTGACCCACTGCCAGTAGTATAGCACCACTTAATATATTACTATTTAAAAGACAATTCAAAAAATATTTGTCCTTTTTCTCTGTTTTCTTACTGTTCCCATCCAGGAAGACACTTTCATGGCATCAGTTTGGGTGGTGTCATTTGGCTCCTGCATAGGAAAAAAAGGACCAGTTTTTCTGTTATGCTGGCTACAATTTAATCCTGATTTATTTTCTATCCTAAGTCCTGACAGCATCTTTCAGATTTTGTGGCCTTGCAAAGACAAATTGAAATGCAACTTGTCTGCATTTTAATACCCGCTTGTCTTCCACTGAGTGATTAGGCTCATGTCGTGACTAACTTCTCTGGGTGGCAAGGAAGGGTTACATATACCACAACTGGGACTGGAGTGACACCTGTTCTAACAGAGCAATGTGGATAATCAAGTGCTTATGTCCCCCCAAAGATGAATTGCTGTTGAAGATGAGAACAGAATATCTCCAATTATTAGCATTTGTACCTGGACCAAGAGCTATATCCTTCCCTTTCTGCTCTAGCACTTATTCTCTGCAGCTGTCTGAAAGAGAAAAAAAAACAACATTTAGCTTGAAATGGATAATGGTATAAAGGAAATTTTTATCTCCATTTAAGTACAGAAATTCTGCTCTAGTGCTGAGACTTTGAAATATGCACAGGAGGCTTATGTGCAATAGGACAGAAGCCATCTCCAGCTGTGGAATTGGCCAAAATCATGAAATAGGAAGTGCTTGTTTTAAAGTGTGTGGGACACTGTCCTGGCTCGCAGAATAAATTATGCATCTTCCCCTTCCTGCAGGCCTGCACTGTGTGTCCATGGCTGAACACACAGTCCTTGGCCACAGTGTCTGGATAACAAAGGAAATGGAAGATTTTCTGCTAGGCAGAGCAGTCATTTCTCACTGAGCCTTGTCCTTAATGACATGGAGTGTGCTGTGGGGATGGATGCAGCTACTTTGCTGAGAAAAGAGCACTATCTGAAAGCAGTCACTGCTGCACTTCTGACAGCCATCCCAAATAATTATCACCTTGGTAGTTGAAAGGGAAACAAAAGTCAGAACATTTGGGGATAACTCAGTGTCTGAAAAAAAAAAAATTCTTTAATGCTTTCTCATTCCAAACTGCACCATCTTATTGACATTATGGTCAAACTCACTCAGACCAGACTCTCTACTCCTCTTCCTCTCCCATAGAAATACACCATTGGTTAAATGTGTATCCAGACCTGGTCTAAAGCCCAGTTCCCTTTAACATTCACAATGTAAAAATTAGTACTTAATATTACTTGAAATGATAATGCTGTCCAAGGGAGCAATTTTTCACTGCATAACCTGCTGACTTGACGATTACTGTGAAATGCAATTATAAGGAGCAAGGGACAGCAAAGGCATGGAGTGACTTCGGGGCCCAGGAGAAGCGAGTGGATGAATTGGTTGTCCTGACTGGCTGAGCTCTGTCTCTGTAGAGAAACCCTCAAAACCAAGAGAAGCAAACAAAAAGACAAAATGTGTCTGTCCTTGGCTCCTAGCTACAGAGCTGTGTCCTCTGGAAAAGTGCCCGGGAAGTGTAGCACACCTTCAGCTGTCATGGGAGATATATGATATGTATGTTATAGCCAAGAGCAAGCCGTAAAGTATAAGAAATAGAGAGCAGTCATTAACAAGGCACCGACTAGTTTAGTTTAAATTAGAGAATAGTCAGGCTATGGCAGTGATACAGATCACATTCCTGTAAAACACAAACCGATCTCTGACCGTTACAGAGCTGCCCCTTTATATTTCATTGTCACAAAAGTTACTAACTGCAAAATACTGCCTGGCCCTCATAAAACTGTACTCGGTTTTTGAGTGCTTTATTTATGGGATAAGTGGTGTGATGACATTTTAAATGCTTTCTCTCTGAATGGGGATAATGATCTAATGATTATTTAAGTGATTTTCTCAAACAGTCCTGCACTGAGGAAACTGAAATATATGAAAAGTACTGCCATGTAAATGTCAGTAAAAGTAAGTAAGCAGTGAGAAATTTAAGAAGGTATAATTTGTTTCATTTTCCCCTCTTCTGTGGAAATTTTAAAAATGAGCAGAACTAAAATGTCCTGGGAAATATTATGGGATAATAATATGGCATGATTTAAGGAAAATTTTCCATCTCCATTGCAGTTGCCACATGGTATTTCTGAAAAAACATTCAGAATGAAGTAGAAATGAACTGTACACTGGATCCCTAAAGTAATTTAATTGCATACATTCACATCTGAGTGTAAACTGCTATATCCATTAGAGCAAGAAAATAGTTTATCAGGAGACTACTCACTGGAAAGTTATTGAATATTTCAAAATAAAAAGAAACAGGCTGGTAGGAATGTTGTCCAATGAATCTATGAATTTCTGTTAATGGAAGATTTTTAATACAGATGAAGATACATGTTTAGAAATTGTTTAGCAAGGTTTATCAGGAGAAGTCCTTCAGTCTTCACAAAAATGATGAACTAATGGCATAGATTGAGCTGATCTTTGTGGACAGAAGTTGTAAGTCAGTTATTTTCATGAGGCCTTTTACAGAGGATTGGAAGTTCCTTGTTTCTCTGATCTTTTTAAAAAAACAGTCAAATTAAGATAAAAAAAATTATGACAAGGCAGTAGTCTGTAGAACTAGAACAGATTTTTAATAGATTTTCTATTACTCTTTCTGTGATTTATTTTTTAAGGTTTTATATGTATATCACTGAGAAGTTCTCTTTCTTTTCTTGTATATTAACACTAATGCAAATATCATAGTGCTCATCTATCTGTATCTGATTCATTTTTGTATATGCCATGTTCTCTACTCAATGAATTCACTCATTAATTTTCTATGCTGCAGCTTGTATTTCATTAGATATTTTTTCCCTCCCGCAGGCAGAAATAGCTCTGAAGAAACACTTATCACTGATTCCTGCAGAAAATATTCTTGAGTTATAAGCAGTGTACTGTTTCTCTTTCTTCTGATTTCTTGACTTATTCTGTTTTTCATGTAAAAGTTATTTCCAAGACAGAAACTCCCGTGTGGCCCTTCATTCATTAACAACTGATTAATATGTTCAATTCTTTTTCTGCCATTAAAGAGGCTGCGTTATTTTATTAATATTTCCATTACTTTATAGATACTATCATACATTTTCTTCTTTTATTTTGAAGAAATTATGGCTTTATTATTTGTTTAAATGATATTTTACTAACAAAACAAAATAGAATTAAAAACCCATCTGTTGCATGTAGGTAGTGCTTTTCCATTGTTAAGGCAGTGCATATGTGTGTATTGTGAATATCCAACATCCAGATACATAAATGAAAGTAGAAAAGCATTCTGTATCAGCAGCTTAAAAGCTGAGATTTCTGTAGCTGATTATGGAAATTATATTTGATGTATTAATACTTTGCTTCAGTGCACAGAAATCTGCATGGCCTTAATTGAAAACAGACTTTATCCCACCACTAATGGGAATGCATTGCAACATCCTTGCTAAGTGTGGGATTCCTGATTCAGGCAGGGCACGTGATTTATGTGTTGAGTGTTCTGGGAAAAAGAGGTGGCAGGGAGTGAAGTGGTGCAGTTTAGAGTTGCTGAGAAGAGACAGCTTCTAACCAGGAGAAGTGACTTGCCTGGTAGGGACCAGACTCAATTTTTATTTTCAGGTCATTAACAAACATAAAGATTTGACAGTTAAAAGCCGACCAAGCAACCAAATAGACGACAGTGACCACTGTTGAGTGGTCAACAAAAGCTTACCACTTCCTAACATCCCCAGAGTCAACAACAGATAAAAAGATCTTCAGAAAGAAGGTCCCCAGAAGAGATTGCAATGAAAAGCATTTCCCCTGGCCAGTATCTTACAGTTATGTCCTCAGTCCCCTATGTCCCGTACATCCAATATAGGACTATCTTGTACAAAATTGAGAAAGAAATGTTTTAGCACTCATCTCATCTATGGCAAGCCTTGGTTCACTTTTTGAACCTGCCATGTCTCAGTCTGCAATTGCACATGGGGACTGAGTGATGTCTCAGCACTCAGCTAGACCCAACGTGCAAAATTTTGCTCTGAACTTTGATTAACAGAAAACCCTTATGAATATCTGCATCTTTAGGAAGGATCTGGTGCATAATGAGTTACTCAGGACTGGTGAGAAA
This sequence comes from Tichodroma muraria, assembly GCA_013390105.1. Taxonomy (NCBI): domain Eukaryota; kingdom Metazoa; phylum Chordata; class Aves; order Passeriformes; family Sittidae; genus Tichodroma; species Tichodroma muraria. The sequence continues at coordinate 77 of WAAG01063729.1, read as the reverse complement.
TCCTATGAGCCTCAGCAAAAAAAACAAGTTATTCACTACCTCATCTTCTTGCTTCATAGCCTAGCCATGACTCTGGG
>WAAG01063722.1:5955-16768 GCA_013390105.1 Tichodroma muraria | reverse complement strand
CAGTCCTTCCTGCCTTCTCTGTGACTTTTAAGTTAAATTTCTTTTATTGGCACTTCTCTCAAAAAAGTTTCAATTTTTTGCATAAAAAATGTTTTAAATGTTCAAAACATTCATCAATAAAATAATTAAGTATATTCCACAATGTCAATTTATTTAGACACCACTGAAAAGACATAAGATCACAGTATTTTATATTCATTAAATATTTAAAGTAACCAAGACAAAAGTTTTTAGACAGAAGTGTTTTCACATATATTATTCTTTATTCTTTCTACATATGCAAATTTATTTATCTGTTTATCTCTCTCCTTTACAGTACAGCTTAAAAATACACAGAGAGATATGAATGAAAAGACAAGAGACCAAGCAGCAGTGATAATTCTGAATCACAATCAATACCCCTAAGAAAAGTTTTCCTTGCATCTCCCTCCCTTGTTTTAGAATGTTGGGTAAAATTTCTTGAGGTGTCCATAAAATGTGTCACATTGCATTTATATGTCTGTATCCCTGAAAGAAATTACAAACATGTTCACTGTTCTGCTAATGGTCCTCTTTTGAGCCAAGGATATGCTCATGCAATAGTGATACATATCAGACAAAAATATTACATTAAAAAATAATAAACTAGTTGAATTAAGAATTGTACAAGAGCTCTGAGACTTTAAAGAAAGTCCAACAAGTAATTTCTTCAAATAACAGGACTTTTAATTAATATATCCTTACATACCATTCACTTACTAGGCAAAGACTGACCTGCCTTAGAGTTTTTAACACATAATAAAAGAAGGAGTTAAATCTGTGAGTATTGGTACTTAAACAAGCTTATAAACTTGTGCAAGACTGAGATGGCTATAAAAACTCCATTCATCACTAATAAATCACTCCCTTTTTTATCTTAATAGCACCAGCATAAAACCAAATGATAACAGTTCCTGTCCAGATTTACAGAGATGTAACAGAGGTCAGCACTTGCATCCATATGTTTTAGTGCGTGCTTCTTTCTATGCATACTTAAAACTATCAACCACATAGAACTAAAGAGGCTGCAAACAAAAGAGAATAAAGTTCCACTTATAGTTTGTCTGTATGCCCAATACAAAGCATCTGTGAACAAACAGAGAGAAAGGTCTTTCTATAGCAGAGCTAGTTTGAACTTTATATTTAAATGCATATATTAAGTAGGGAGAAAGGAAGTGCACAGTATAACACAAAATGACAAACTGATTTTCGCTGCTGTCCTGCTTTGCCTCTGAACAGGCAAGTGACACTAGATTGCATAACAAAGAAAGATGTGTGTGGGAGGTCTGTAGAATAGAAAGCAGAACTTGTATCTCAGTTCTAGAAAGAAATCAGTCATATTGAGCACAGATAGATCAAATCAATAAACACCACAAAACACAGAACTCCTTTGAACACGCACCAATCAATTGCAGAAATGCTATTGTTTAATTTAGCTAGAAAAAAAAGCTTTAACTTTTTTTTAGGAGCACTGCATTTCATTTCATGTGGGATAGTGGAAAGAGGACAAAGAAAAGGAAGGAGACCAAAACTATTTTTCTCTGTACACTCTGGTAGGGAATTGGGGTTGTGTTCTCTGTGCTGCCAACAGAGACAGTCAGATCACATGTCCTCTAAAAAGATATTTGTATCTATAGGTTAATTCACACTCCAGCATTGTACTGCCAAGTACCCTAAGACATGTAAGCAGAGCTTAAATGAAACCAAATTGACAAATCCCTTTTAAGTGTTCTGGTTTAACACAAGAGATTTATGCTGGTGTGTCACCAAGAAGGTCCTTCTTCCATAAGTTTACTGTCCAGCTACATTACTACAACCAAAAAAATGGAGATAAAGTTCACAATGAAAAATGTGACTGACTCTATTACTATATATCACCTGATAGATTCTAAGCTTGTTTTAATAGCCACTATTTTTTTGTATCCACAGAGAATATAAGACAGCAAAGCCTGGTGTGTTTAACAAAATCTGAAAACGCTCTTGAAAGGAAAAGAATGCACATGAAATTGCAATTTCTGGAGTACTTAATTTTGAATTCAAATCAAAGCTTCTCTGCATCTTGTTTAAAGCCATCTTGCCCAAAACTTTCTTCACACATCTAGAAAAAAATTCTGTAAACACACATTTCACACGTGGATAGAGAACAGCAAACATCAATTGTTTTTAAAAACATTTTTGAAGAAAGATAAATTTTCTTTTGCTCTCAAGTTTGCTCACAGAACCATAGTATTTTCAATAGGTCTTGTATTTCTGCCATGACTAGGCCATAGACTCAAAGTACTGCATAAAATGTCAAATAGTATTTCCATATTTCTTCCCAAAATGCATTTTGTTTATAAAGAAAAATAAACAAAAGACCTCCTAGCCCTCCAATGATCTTCTGACCAAGCTGACATACACCCTTCCCCACCAGTTTCTCACAAGCTGGAAGGATTACAAAAAGTCTCCAAGGACAAATTTTAGAAGGACATCCTAGTTAAAATATTGGCAGCACATAAATTTGTCATTTTAATGGCAACCACTTTACATTGTTTAGCACGTTTAGCAGGATTTAAAGATGAATTTAATATACTCACAAACTCTCAAAAAAAGCCTGTAAGGTGGAGGGGGGAAAAAAATGGTGAGAGATGAAACATATAGTTACTGCCAACAGGTCTTGAGCAAGCACTGCATGAGCAGGTGAAAAAAAATCTAGTGACTGTGAAGAGCCTGATGACAGGTCTGGGTCTGCTTCCCTTATTCAACTGTTTCCACTTATATTCACTTCTGCATATGTTATATATTATGGGGTGTTTTTATTAGTAGCTTCGGATGCTCTAAAGCAGGTGAGCATGTGTTCAAAAGACAACTGAAAAAAAATAAGACATTAGAAAGAAAACATGAAACAGTTCAGAGAAAATTAGAACAAAGTGTGCTCTTTGCAAATAAAGGCATCCTCATTTTAATTGTGCCATTTGAATGGAGAAAAAACTAGTAAAACAGTTTAAATTAAATCAGGGAAAGTAGTTGATGCACATAATGTCTCTCAGCAAGGACTGCTCAAGAAGAATAGCAAATATACACACTTACCACCTGCAAGTATCTACCATAAAATGATATTCCTTAAGTATTCCTTAAGTATTTCTCCTCATTTTCCCATCCTTCTCCTTTAAGCAATTATTTACAACTCACTTGATAATCTAGCCCTTTTTCCTCAGTATTTGTGTGTTGACAGAGGCCCCAAGTCAGGAAAGCATTTGAGATCCAAATGCATAGCAGCAGGGAGAAGAGTTCATTCCCCACAAAATGTCTTCCCTTGATATGAACTGCTTGGCCAAGGGTGATGAATTTATGTTTTTGTTATAAAACTGTTCTTGAAGGAAAAAGAGAAAAAAAGAAAAACAGTAACCCACAGATTTGTATCCAAAGTATTTCTTATCTCTTGAGTTACATGTAAATTGGATTTTGTAGAGGTTGTTTGTTTGTTTGGGGTTTTTTATCATATTATCTGTATTTTAATATCTATTTGCTGGTTAGGAAAATATGCAGCTTTACATTTGGGACTATATGCAAATGTATTAAATAATAATGAATTTGGTTTTTTTTTGTACTGCTGAGTACATAATTCTGATAGGGACTGTGAAGCACTCCACAGTCCAACAAATTAATTTCACATCTAAAAAGTTTAGAGGTGCGGTAGAACCACTTAAACACTCGACCAGCTCCTGCCTCAAAGGAATACAAACATCTGTATTAAAGTGTAGTTACATGATTCATTGTCTTGTCTTCAGACAGTAAAGCCAGTTTAAGATGTTTCCATGCATTTCGTCCCTGACCCCAGCAATCCCTGGCTTCCTTTAAGCTGCTCCCTGAAATAAGCCAATTATAGAAAACTCTTGCAAAAAAAAATCTTTAGTACTTACGTGGTTTACCTACAGTTAAATGCCTCTCTCTACTTGTGATCACAGAAGAAAACACTAAGTTACAAGTACCTACTTATTATTGGAAGGAAGATATTTTTCTCTTAAAACACATGTGGTGATGACATCTATAAAGTAATCCGGAGGAAATAGTCTGGGCCACAATGACAAAAAAATCCATGAAGTTCTGGTCTAGTCATCAGGAAGCTCTCAGAGAGACAGTTTACATTCCATTTGCTTTTCCCAAGACTGTTTACCTTGTAGCTGTACACATAATCAATAAGAAGTGAAAAGTTTTGTGAAGCAGAAAAAAACCCCACCAAACCACATTTCTTATAAGCATTATTCTATAGACTGGTGGTGAATTCCTGAAAGTAGAGACACATAGTTGCATTCCCACCACTGAGAAAACTACTACATGTCCTAACACAAGAGGCAAGTCACATAATCAGAATCATTTGAGCTGCAAACGACCTCCAGGATCATCAAGTTTAACCTTTGACCAATCACCACTTTGTCAACTAGACCAGAGCACTAAGTGCCATGTCCAGTTACATCTTGAACACTCACCACCTCCCTGGTGGTGGTAAATGTTCCAATGCTTAACAACCTTTTCCATGAAGAAATTCCTTCTGATGCCTCATGTTAACCTCTGCTTATGAAGCTTGAGGTCATTTCCCCTTGTCCTGCCACTTTTTGCTTGGGAGAAGAGGCCAACTTCCACCTGGCTACACTCTCAGGAAGGGAGGTGTAGAGAATGATGAGGTCTCCCCCGAGCTTCATTTACTCCAGGCTAAACAACCCCAACTCCCTCAGCCACTCCTTACAAGACTTGTCCTCCAGAGCCTTCACCAGCTCTGTTGCCCATCTCTGGACACGCTCCAGTCCCTCAATGTCCCTTGCGTTGTGAGCGGACTGAAACTGCACACAGCACGTGAGGTGCAGCCTCACCAGTCCTCCCAGTACAGAGAGGCAATCCCTGCCATGGTCCTGCTGGCCACACTACTGCTGGTACAGGCCAGGATGCCATTGGCCTTCTTGGCCACAGGGGCACAGCTGGCTCATGTTTAGATGTTGTCAACCAGCACTTCCAGGTCCTTTTCCTCTGGGCAGCTTCCCAGTTAGTCTGCCCCAGCCTGTAGAGCTGCATGGGGTCACTGTGACCCAAGGGCATAACCTGGCACTTGGCCTTGTTGAACTTCAGATAATTGGCCTTGGCCCATCACCAAGTCTGTTCAGATCCCTCTGCACAACCTTCCTGCCCCCCGGCAGATCAGTACTCCCTCACAAATCAGTGCCACCCGATCCCCTCGTCCAGGTAGATGCTAAACAGGACAGGCCTCCGGGGGGGACACCACTAGTGACTGGCTGAAAACTGGATGTAGCACCATTCACCACCACTCTCTGCTCCTGACCATCCAGCCAGTTTTTAACCCAGTGAATTGTGCATCAGTCCAGTCTGTGGGATGCCAGCTTTTTCCCAGGAGAATGCTGTGAGAGACAGTATCAAAGGCTTTGCTGAAGTCCAGGTAGAAAATATCCACAGCCTTTCCCTATGTAATCCTGCCACCAGTCTTGATCAGTGCAGTAAGTGGGCTCCAAGGACTATCAGACCAATCCCCAAGGAAATATGTGGAAATTAGCTGGTCATATGTGGAAAATGACCAGGTGAAAAGCCTCTCAGCACTGGTTAGAACTGGACAAAAAGAGATGTTCAAATTTATAAAGCTCTAGATTATATGAATTTATATTTTAATATTTCTATTTATTTTGAGTTACGGTGGCTCTTGAGAGACAGCTTTGTGCTTAGGTGCTCTTATTTAAGTTGATCATCAGTTTGCTTGAACTACAGTCATAGTGTAAGATTAAAAATACAACCAATTATAACATTATAATGTATACTATCAAATTAATTTTGCACTGACTGCATGCTAGCCTCACAAGTGAAACTACATTTGTTTTCAATTTTTGTCACTTATTTGGCAAATTTACAGATACCTCTGAAATATTAAATGAGTCAGATTTAACAAAAACAACAGTTTGCCAGCTGCTGGATGTGGGGGAGCTAAAACATTCATACTACTGGCAGGTATTCAGTCTATTTGGACAGACTGGGTCTAACCCAAATCGGAGCATGCAGACTATACACCATAGGGTCACACTGGCTGCAAAAGAGTAAAACCTGTCCAGAACACAAACTAGGATAAGGGCAGAAAGCATTCAGGTTGAGGAGACAAGATAATATATGAATGAGTCATGAGCATTTAGGCAAGAAAAGAAGAGTGTATAGTCTGTTTAGATAAGTTTTGTCAACTTTTGTCAGGTCACTCTAATACCTGAAAAAATTTGTTTTTCTCCAGAACATATTTATTGAGGCAGACAAAAATGATTCATAACAGTACTATCATAAAAATAAATGAAAATTCAAATACATAATTTTCATTTATTTTGTGGCAATTTTTAACAGGAAATTTTTTTTCATTTTCAAAGAAGTTACAGAACCAACTTTTGCTGACTGTCTTAATAGAATTTGCTTTCCCCTTTTGTGTAACCATAATTCATCGCCTTCATTTTGACATGCAAAACATTTCACACAGTTGTAGAAACACTGGAAACACTTGTTGCTTTCAAATTCCTGAAGGTATTTTAAACAAGTATACCTCAAAATCTCTTTTCATAGAGAAAAGATCTTGAGTAGAAGAGATTATCCCAAGACATATTGGTTTCTTATTCAGAAAGTAACCCATCTTGCTTAGTCAAAATATTCAAATACCTGAATGGATGCCTCTAAATGGTGCTGTTGTGATTTAATCTACATTCTGCTCCATAGAAAGACAAGCATTATATTCTTAACAGATGTAGTGTTGGAAAGGTTTTATATTCTTGAGAGAAATTGCAGAGTATGATTTATCACCCTGACTCAAGCGAAATGATACTGTATGGAATGCTGTCAGTGAAGAGCAATTCCAGCTGATTGAAATTTTCTAAAGAAAACAAAAGATGCTATCATTTCACTATTTAACAGTTTCAAAAAGCAGGCTGGAGTGCTGAAACCTGCTAGAATTTCTATAACTTGTGGCCTTCTACTATCTACTTTAAGTAAGGTAATTACACAACGTAGATTATGGGACCTGAGGCTACACACTGTAATTTTCATCATCTCTGAGGAAGGATTTAAATATGTGTACAACTTTATGCAGACACGATTCTTCTAAATGATATAGCATTACTATAAAGAAGCACTCAAAACTAGATGTTTTCACATCCTTGCAACTTGAAATCTAGATTTCCAACATACTGGGTCTGAATCTCTCTGGCACAAGAAAAAGCTAACCAAAGGATAATTTTCAATGAGATATTTCAATTGAGAAATACATCAGTTTCAAAGTCTGGCTGGTGTACATAATCTGTAAGGTTTTAAAATATTCAAATACTTACTCCAGTGAAATAATGTCTATAGGGACTTGAGGTCTTTACTTTTCATACCATATCAGCAGTAAATAAAGAAGAAAACCTTGTTCACATTACTATAATGTCTCTCAAATGCTTTAAAACTTAACTACTTTTTAAATAAAGGAGAATAAGTAATTTCGCAAGAACAAATATTGAAACTTATCCCCCCCCTCTTTTTTTTAACATTTTAACATTAATATTTGAGGGGGTTAAGTTCTAGTCAGTATTGCATTAACTGTTGCTCTAACAAGTGTTAATGCAGTTCCTGTCTCTCCTCTAAAGAGCTATAAAAACACAGTACTTTCAAAACTTAGAGAAAGACATAAATCTTGGCTCCAGGTGTTCCTGAATCACTCTATAATCTGAAATGAAACTAGTCTTGACCAACTCTGAATAAAGTTTGAATGCAGTATAAATTTGTACTAAGTTAAACTACCTGAAGAATGAGTATGTAAAATAAACCAAAACTTAGTGACATATTTACTTTCTGGAAGGCATGTTAAATGAACTTTAATACCAGATTTGAAAATCCAGCTGTAAAACAGGTATGCAAACATGATTAATGAGTGCTGAACACCATCCAGATCACATACTTACTTGTAAGAACTACAGCAAGTAAAATTTCCACCCTTAAGTAACAATTCAATTTAAATTAGAATTGCAGTTACTCTTCCATTTTAAGCCAGTAGTTATTCTATAGATGCCATATATCAGAAAAACCTGCTTAGTAAGAGAATATAACAGTTCAGTACAACAAACATAAGCAACAAGCTTTTCAAATATCATTCCCAAGTGCAGAGTGCACAACTTCTTCACTGCCAACTCTAGCACAAATATTTCTGAGTCTGTACCCACTAATCATGTTTCTACTTTCAAGGAATTTCTGAATGTCTCCCCTAACCCCCGACCACCACTACCACTCACTAGAAAATCCTCCCTCATTATCTTGACTGATTGCTTCAATTAGTGAGCAACTCAGTTACTTACACTATGTTCTATGTTTCAATTCCAGGAAAGTAAACCTTCACTGATATACTTCAGGTTCTCTTAATTAGAAGGAAAATTAACTTAAATGCTCTGCAGACACGATGCTGGGTTAGACTGCCTGAATAATGCTGATAAACTGTTTGCCAAGACCTTCCTTGATCACAGATTGTTTCTCTGGTTGCTTAGAAGCTCAACATGACCCAGACACATGCACTTGCAGCCCAGAAAGCCAAGTGCACCCTGAGCTGCATCAAAAGCACTGTGACCTGCAAGCCAAGGGAGGGGATTGTGCCCCTCTGCTCTGCTACGACGACACCCCACCTAGAATGCTGCATCCAACCCTGGGATCCCAAAATAAGGACATGGACCTGTTGGAGCAAGTACAGTGGAGATGACAAAGCTGCTCAGTGGGCTGGAGCACCTCTCCAGAGTTAGGGTTGGTCAGCCTGGAGAAGGGAAGGCTCTGAGGACACCTTAGATCAGCTCTACAGTACCTCAAGGGGGCCTACAAGAGAGCTGGAGAGGGACTTTTTACAAGGGCATGTAGTGACAGGACAAGGTGAAACAGCTTCAAATTCAAAAAGGGCAGGTTTAGATTAGCTATTAGGAAGAAATTCTTCACTCTGATGGTGGTGAGACACAGGCACAAGTTTCCCAGAGAAGCTGTGGATGCCCCATCCCTGGAAGGTCAGGCTGGATGTAGCCTGGAGCATCCTGGGCGAGTGGAAGGTGTCCCTGTCTGTGACAGGAGGGCTGGATCTAGATGATCTTTAAGGTCACTCAGGATTTCTATTTACATGGTTGATAAATTAAGGATTCTTGTTGTATACACTCACTTTTCAAAAAAATATCCTGCCTTGTGATATCACAAGAGAGATCCACTCCTTAAGAAATTGGCAATTTAAATTGTTCTCAAGAGTTTCTAGATAGCGCTTGAAACAAAGAAGCAGGGATCCTTACAAAAAGGCTACAAGAGAAAACATATTATTTTTTGCAATATAAGAAATCCATAAAATTCAAATTTGAATAACAAACAACTGTGTAAAACATCTTCAGGTTCAGCAATAGTTTTAACAACTAGGTATTTACTTTAAAACTTTTTAACAGTAGCACCATTTAATAGAAGAAAAAAATAAGACAAAGGTCATGTTTTCTGTGGGACTCTGACTTCTTTATTTTCCAAGACAACTCTAAGATGCAGGTTACTACCAGTAGAATATCGGTAATTATACGGTGACATCCATCATGCTCTATTAACAACTGTTAATGGCCTTCTTATGCTTTTTCCAGGTACATGAACTGTCCCATCTCAAGTCAAGAGCAGCAGTTAAACTCTGTTGAGGTGACGATGATTATCCACTGTTTGTTAAAAACAGACCTTCACCTTACCCCTTTTGCCCTATTTGGAAATGCAATGTGAAGTCTTATTTCTTAGCTCTCAGCTTTCAGACAAACCTGAGCTTTGAAAAACTTCTAGAAGCATCTGAGTACCTAAAAAGGTGGGGAATCTAAAGGAAATGAACCCATCTTGTGACAAAAGATTGAATTAGCAAACATGCATATGAAAGCAGAAGAAGAAGTCACAGGGAATACAATGGATAAACAGTGGAATATTGCCCATTTCAGAAAAGGAAGGAAGTGGGTTCTGCTGGCTTTCTACAGTACATGGATATGGAAGAAGATCAGGCGGCTTCTACTTATCTCAGAATTATTAAATATTTAATTGCTTTACAAATGAAAACACTTTAAATTTGAACAGTTTTAAAGAAAGGCACAACACATTCAGATGCAGAAAATTTTTATAATGTGAAGATAAATAGCAAGGCCTAATGAAGAAGAGTTAATCAGACTACATAAATTGGGTTGGACAGATTATTTCTAGAAAATTATATTGTCACAAATGTGACCTACAATATATCAAAGAAGTGCTGAAGCTTTGTCTAAGCAAAGGCAGTTTGGACCAGGTGTCCCTCATTATGGGTTTCTAGCTTAGCTGAGGGTTAGACCTCAAGTCTCTGCTGACAGATGTTTGAGTAATATTTTATTTAGTTGCTTTGCAAGAAAAGGCTTAAATGATTGCCTTTGCTGACAGGAATCTTAACATTAACTTGAATTTGCAGTGGTACCTGTTTCTCACAGGTCATCTGATGCAATTTTAGCTATGTAAGGAGCTTTGAATCTTCCTCAATTTCATCAGATGTTTCTGTGTGGCCCTAAGTTCTCAGGCAGACAAGTTGTTAAAGCTTAGCACCAGAAAGGGCCTCAGAAACCCAAAGAAAGAGGAAAAAAAATTCATTAAGTCTTTCATACTGAACAGACACCATGGTTAAGTGAGCTGAGCAGTCAGTTTAAGGTGTTTACCTTTTTAATGGGAGTCTAAATGTAAAATCATTACCTCCAAGTTAAAGCTGTTATTAAGTACCAAGTAATAAGTTATGTTACACTACTGGCAGTAT
>WAAG01063721.1:68295-83576 GCA_013390105.1 Tichodroma muraria | reverse complement strand
GTGGGTGGGCAGTCAATAGGTGGTTATTTGGTTTTTTGTTTGTTTGTTTTTCTTTTTTTTTTTCTTAAAGAAATGAAAGCCTAAAACTAAACTGTTCCAAGAAATACTTGTCCAACAGTGGCACCTACATAGGTGGCCATTTATTTTCTGATGACCATAAACCAGAGGCTACTGAGAAACTGATACTCAGGTCCTTTACACAATACAGAAGTACTTGAAACATAAAGAAAAGAAAGCAGAACTAAATATAACTCAAGTCTTGGGAGTCTAAGAAAAATTCTGAAGTATGGAGAAGTTGCCCTAAGAAAATCAAGAACTGCGTTAGGAAGAAAATGCTGAAAACCAGCTCTGTGGAAAAGAAGAAAAGAAAAGGTATTTTATGGGGAAGGAGCACCAAAACAACGGCATGAGAATGAAGTATGGCAAAAATGCAATAGATCCCCTTGAGATGTTTGATGAGTGACTTGTTTAATGGTGAGCTCCATGACAAGCATCACTCCCTCTTGATCCGACACGGGGAATTGCCAAACCAGGCTCATTTCACCCTGAGGCTGGTGTAGCCCAGCCTCTGCCACAGGCCTTTGGCAACTCCTGCACTGCTTTCCAGTGGCAAATGGCTTGCTCTTCTTAGATTCTTAAAATATTAGTGCATTAAATGGATGTTTAAGAAAGCTTTGAGAGGTATTTCAGAGTAACAGGCACCATTATTTAAGTCTAGCAATTTAATGTCAATTTTATGTTTGCTCCGCTGTCATTTTCCTAAGTTATTCACATTTTTATACCACAAGGCCTCTATGTCTGTGACCTCTGGATGTCTCTGGGCCTTGCAAGATCAGGCTGCAGAAAAATATAGCGGAAATTTCGTCTTTGATGCATAGATTGTATCAAATCAGATGCTATGAAGTATCACATACATACTCAAGATCCATTGAGTTGTCATATTTAAAAGAAAAAATAAACACAGAAAAACTCCACAAAACACCACAAAACCCCCTCCAAAAATCCAACACCATCTGAAACCCAAGTTTCAGAGTTAAAAATAAAAAGTTAAAAATTAAACAGTGGACGAAAACATTTCAAAGGAAATTAATCCATACACAGGGAGTTTCTGTCCGCTATTTTAAGAATTAAAAAGACACAAGTTTCTCTGCTTACAGACAACAAGAAAAACAATATATTATTTATATCTCACAGAAAAGGTATTTCTAATCTTATTACTAATAGAAACATCCTTTTGGTGATCATAACTTATTTACAAGTACAGCAGAGTGGAAACAGTAAAGATGTATACATGCAAAAATAACTTTTTTCAAGAACAGGTGGGAAAACAATCCACTGGAAAGCCTGTTTTATGTTTTCTTCTTGCAGCTAGAAATGTAAGAATTTACCTGTGGTGCATATACAAGAAAACCTTAGCAAAAGGAAATCACAATACAATGATTTTAATGTTTAAAAAAGGAATGTAATCTATTCATCTTTCACAAATCAAACACGGAAAATAAATTCTTAATGATTTGCCTCAACTTTAAGCATTGTTAGGATTTTTGACAATGTTCTGACACTTATGTTCAAGAACTACCAATGTCCCAATATCCACTCCAATGGGCCTGAAGAGCCAGCACAGAATATTCCACGCCATTTATGAAAGAAGACTTCATTCACCTGTAGCCCGTTTCACCTCCTGATCCACACCCTGGCCCTTTCATCAGCCACTGAAGATCACTGGGAAACCCCAAACCCAGCTTGTAAAATACTGAGCAACGAGGGCAAAATAAGAACTTCCCATTTCCCTGCAAGCTGGTCAGCCTCAAACAATAGTGGAGGGACTGTAGATAGAGCTCTCTTGAAACGGCCACTGCCATTCACTTTTGTTATATAAAATAGCAGCAGCAGGCTTCAAGACTCTTAAAAATTTTTTCACACTCATTTAAGAGCCTGGGAATTTTGATAGCATTTTAAAGACCACTGAAGGTTCCTTGTTTCTCTCTTCAGTGCCTCAGTTCTTCAGATACAGAGTGAAGATATTTAAGCATTTAGCACTGTCTTAGGGCTTTCAAGAAAGAAATACTAATTGAAATACAGCTGACAAAGCTATCTCAGGTGTGGCTTTTAAGCAGGTCAACTTCTCAGTGTCATAAATCTGGCCTAAAAGCACATTGGACACACAAAACTTTGACTGCTCAGGCTTTAATCAGAGAATGGACTTCTTATGGAGACACTGCTAAGTGCATCTGACATTTTAATCTCTGAATTTTTCTCCCTTCATTACCTTTAGACCGGTTTTGTATCTGAAAAGCCCTTGAATAGCTTTAAACAGCAAGAACAAATGTCCTGTAAAATTTCAAGACAACTGGCCAAGGGTCCTCAAGATGTTAACTACTTTTTTCCATTTTGAAATTTTTAGTCTATGATGGACTTGTCTATCTTCCTTATTGCAGAAAAGCTTTGATTCAACATTGTGCTTGAGCAGGAGTAAATGGGAGGAAACTTCACCATAACAGGGTAAATACAGAGGGACCTGATTTGCGTAACACCCTAATTCTGGCTGATTACATGCCATGAAAGGCAGCTGCATAGGAAGCAATGAGAACGGATTTTTTCCTCTCTTTTCACGCATACCAGGATAGGCACAAAAGATGGATGGGCTGTGAAAACTTCTACTGTTTATTTTCTTTCCTTGTCCAAAATGCCATTAAAAATACAGAGAGTTTCCCCTTATTTTGCATGTATAGTTATGGGACATCAATTTAATAGTCTGTTAGCACACAAAGCTAGGAACTCTTGGAAAAAATAAAGCAGGACTACCATTCTGGACCTCTGCATGACATTCACAGAGAGGGGTAAAATAGTATAATTAAGAATAGAATGAAACATCCCATAAAAACATATTGTTCAATAATAATGTGCCTGGAATTTCTTTCATGGAATAGCACTCACTAAAAGCAAAAACAAAGTGGAACCTAAAACTGGATGTATGTATACAGAAAAAAACTTTTTCAGTGCAAACACTTTTTAAATATACATATTTTCAACTGGATTTAATATCTAGACGTAAAAAATAACAACATTCTTTGTCTGCTTAAATGCACCTTGCTGCTTAGTTAGTGATAAAAAACAGTACAATACTCCTCCTGCCTATCAAAGAAACCAACTTCTTAGGTGCAAATGCTTTTCCAGAAAACCAAATTACTACAGAATGCTGCATTTTGTAAATTATCACATATTATCTATTTATTTTCTTGTTTTACATGTTACTAATACTAATTTTAAAAAAAAATCAACTTTTGCTTCTTAGCTTATAATAATAATTTATTCTGATGCATTTTCATTTCAACAGAAAGATTTGAAAACTGAGATAAAAATTGAATTTTCCTACTTAAAATATTGTCTAGCTAGTCTTGAAAGAAAAAATTACCTGCTCTACTTGTATCTATGAAACCATTTAGAAATATATTCCCCCCCAGAAGCAGGTAGCTAACAAGTGCAAGAGAAACACGCTGCGTTATAAATAATTTTATTTCGAAATGAAAATACTCTGCTCTTTCCACTTAAAATTTTTCTCTTGTAATTTCACCTAATACACCTCCTCATTACTACATCTTTCACTTGTACTACTGAAGTAGCTTCTCCTAATAATTCTATGACTGTAATTATATTTTATCCCAAGATAAAGCTAGCATAAGGAATGCAACCTCCTTTAATAACCACTTCCAGTAATTACACAGTATGCTTTAGGAATACTGAAACACTCCCTCTCTTCTCACTGGAATGAATGGTTCTGAAAACTCATGGAGAAGGGCTGGTTTGGAACGCACGTGAGCCGCCTGGAGCACGCTGCTGTTGCAGTGGGGCTGAGTGTACTGGCTAAGCAGGCGAACTAACCCAGGAGCACAGCTCCGTGTCAGCCCTGCAGCCCAGGGCCAGCACCCCAACACCCCTGGGCACGGGCTGGTTCCCAGGGCCAGCACCCCAACACCCCTGGGCACGGGCTGGTTCCCCAGCGCACCCGTGCTCCCTGTGCCTCAGCCCAGCGGGGGCTCACTACACCTGCTGACAGTCCTGGCTTTACCTCCCCGGGAGAGTTCTGGGGAGGAACAGTTTAACATTCATGGAAACACCCCTAAGTAGCTGCTTCTTACTCTTTTTGTAGGAAGAGAGTCAAAAGGCAAATTTCTGAAGGACTTGGTATTTTACCTAAGTGGTCAGTTTTTTCAATCCCATGTCAAGTATTAAACCCCAAACACAGAGCATAGGCTTACCAAGGTAACTCACAGAGAAAGCACAGGTCTTCAAAAAAGTAATAATTTCTGAACCTTCCACTCAAGCAACAAGAATAAAAAGAAGCTACACCATCTGCTCCCATAACATGCTTTTTCTCTGTTAACAGAGTCAACATTAAACCTTTTTAGAGGAAATCTGTATTTAGTAGAATTGCCATCATCCCAAATATGTTCATCATGAAATATGAGCTGTTACAATCATAAATATATAACTCCTACGACTGTAGAAGAACATTTTCATTTAAAGCAACAAAGAGCACTGGGGATCATGCTCTGAATATTCCTGTGGTCCCTTTCATTCCTGCAGTAAGAGGAGGGTGAGAACACACTGAAAACCTGTATGAGTTGCAGCACAGTGATTTTCTCCACTGCTTTAATTCCTCTGCAGGGCACATACCTGGATGCATGTTAAACTGCTGAAAAATACTGAGTGTTTTGGTGAAATGTTAAAATTCAGGAGAAATTCCTGTAAGATGTAGAACACAAAGAATCTCTGTTCCTTTTAATCTTAACTGATACAAGCATGACTCAGTTTATGGGGTTGTGGCCTGTTACCTACCCCAAAACCACAGGTCCATTACTGTTCATTAAAGGTATAGAGGTGTTAAATAGAAGGAAAACCACCTTTGGATCATATGAAAATGAATACAGGTAGTCATAAGTCGGGAAGAGCTGGCATCTGCCTTCTAGATGCTGTCTGATTTGGTTACTGAATAGAGCATAGGAGATGGCTTTTTAGTAGCATCTCCCCTCTCAGGGTAGCACCAGCCCATCTCTTTCTTAGGAGTCAGTAAGGAAATGAAAAGTCTCTAGTCATGTTACAGACTCTCTCTGTAGTTCCTGAAGTAGTTTTTTCTTAGTCCTCTGCTGCTTCTTGTCTGGCAGCTCTCCTAAAGCTTCCTGTATTTCTCTGTGAAGGCAAGCCTTCATAATTGTGTCCCCTCCTGCTGCCAGTCCCTGAGGATGTTTGGGTTTGGCTCCTCTGGTAGGTGCTCCCATTTGCAGGTAGCTCCTCCAGCAGCACCCTGACTGTTCTGGGAGAACACAATATCCCATCTCTGCCTCTTCCTGCCAACATGGACCTCAGCTACACAGCTCAGAATCACCGAATAGCCTGGGCTGGAAGGAACCATGACAAATCACCCTGCCAAGGGCAGCCTCGATGAGGTTATCTAGCACCCAGACAGCCTCGCTGAATTCAGCCCATCAGTCAGCACATGTAGGACTGGCCCTACATCGACACACCATTCATGTGTTTAAGGTTAAACTCCACACAAGCTGTCTCTGCCCAATACTGAAGGCTCCTGCTCCATAATACCACTTAATGTCCTTTAGAACTACTGGGTCTGTTCCGACTCAGTCAGCATTTTAGAAGGTTTTTAGTCAATGAACATGTTCCCTGAGCATTTCATTAAGCCACAAATCAAGCTCTCCTTTGCTGCCTGTTGACAGCTGCTGCTTCTGTTCTGCTTCCACTGAATTCCTTTGGTACAGCACTTTGGGTTTACTTCAGGCCCACACTCCCTGGTTCTCATCAGTTTCTGGATCAGGACACCTCCAGCTCACTGCCCCATCACCACTGCTCCTTGCACCTCATATTTCTTCTCTTTCCCAAGACAGCTGCTGTTCCAGTCTCCTTGTTAGCAGCAGTTTTCTATTTTAGGGCTTTACATTCATTCACCTCTTGTTCAGCTCCTCATGTAGGAGAGTCATAAAGCATTTTCTCTGTCCTTCTCAGTAGCTCCTTGGATGTTTTTAAATGCCCCACACACCTTCCAGTTTGAATGTGTGGGATGAGAAGTTCTGGACTGATGGCATCCCAGACTGGGCATGTCCTCCCCTCATCCCTTTCTCCTCTTTGCCATCCGTTTTCCCTTTGTAGCAAGAACTGAGTGCTTCAGTATGCACTGTTTCCAGTCCACTTGTGAATGTTGGGTAAGATCATTTACCCTTGAATGCAATGGGAATTGCTTAGGAGATGTCTCAGTGTCACAGGGAGACACACAAGGGTTGACTGTCTGCCTACAAGTGAAGGTGAAAAGGCCTCACATATTAATAAGAGAGAGGTATCTTTTTTTGCAAAATGGCTGAAGACTTACGGTTGTGACAACCCACTCCATTGCCAGTAGTCTTCCATCTCTGCAGGCTCTTAATAAATCATAAATTAATAATCAGGTTTCTCCAATTGCCATTTCTGGAGAACTCACATTCCCTACCATTATTCTTCAACCTGGCCCTGAAATATTTAGGCAGCCTTTTTGCAGATGATTACTCCATCTTTGACACTCTTTTGTTATATACATGAATTGATATAAATGATGGCACTTCTACCTGGATACTGAGATTTCTGGGACAATGGGCACATACTAATTCACAGACCTGAACTCACTGCAAATCATACTTTTTTTTTTTTACCAGTTGAGAAAATGGCCTTATGTATTTGCTATTTGTCTAGTTTATAAATTATGATATGTGTACTCACAAAGATAAAATTATGTAATTATTAGGTTATCAAGCTGACTCTCATGTAGGAAAATCTTTGCCTACTTTTCAATTCTAAGTAAAAGGAATACATACTTTGTTGAATACATACAGAGTTTTGTTTTGGCTTAAATCTTGAAATAACTATGCAGTGAATGGATAATCCTTCCATAATATGTGAAAGCTACATGAAATAAGCTACATTAAATTACTGAAGTGCTTTAATTTGATACCTTGTCATATCATGGCTGCAAAACCCATTTTAAGAGGCTGCTAATTACACCAGAAACATTACCTCCTGCACATCAGGAAACATCACTTATATCCCACTGACATCTTCCCACACCAATCCCCTAATTACAAGAAAAACAGCAAAACTGAAGTATTTCTCTACTATCTGCAAAAATCCCCCATTGTAATCAACATGAGAACAAGAGAGTGAAAGGCATCTGACAACCTTTAATACACCTCCCAGGCCACTGATAGGCTTTCACACTAATAACCACTTAAACACTTGGAAACTGCTTCTGAAGACTCCCACCACTTTTCATCAATCAGCTCCCACTAAGCCGTGATCACTGTAGCTCTCTGTAGCAAATTATCTTCTATTTGCATCTAAGACTAAAATTTTAAACCCACAATTTATTAGACTGATTATATGATAGTGACCTTATTAATACTGCCCAAATGAATATCTGTCCCCATTACTTCTACCACAGAAAACAAATAAGCAGGCAAATCCCAAGACTCTTCCAGGCAGACAGACATGCTCATCAACTCTCATCCATGACTGGGACTGCAGCAGTTTCCTGCAGTGGTGAGCAGTACGAGCAGCCCCAGCTTGTTACTGGTCAGGCAGGCAGCAGGTCCTGCCTGGACATTGTCAGCCAAATTCAGCGTTACCACAAGCGACGTAAATGAGCATAAAATGATACTAATGGCAGGAATGAGCCATCACAGCTTTTCCTTCTGGATGAAAGACAGATTCTCCTGACTTTGTTCAAAGTGAAAAATAAAGATGGATCCCCAAAGCACAAAGGATTAATGGCAAAGTTATTGATAAGGGGAAAAAGAAGCTATTCCCCAGAGAACAGATCCAGAACAGCTTTAAAAACACCAAGTCCAAAATTGTTTCTATATAAGGACATACTGGAAATACATCTGAATAAAAGGTTCTGAGAAAATGAAGACCTAAATCAAAGAAACCTGGGTTTCAGGTATTGGGAAAAGGATGCATAAAACCATGCTACCTGTGAGAGGATCCTTTCAAGGATTTGTTACCATCTAGTGCTACGGCTGGTTATGACAGCAACGGTTCTACACAAATGCAGAAATCCGTCAGCTGCAAACAAACACACAAACTGACTGGCAGAACTATAATGCAGGATGAGGTCTGCAAAACATGAAGAAGAGAATTCCAACAGCAATTTTCTGGACTTTTTTTCCAACGGTTTGTAGTAGGCCCTGAGTTCCAGTTTGTTTTTTATTTACTATAGTAAAAAAAGGCTTTTAAGATGTTACTAGGGTGTGGGGTTAAGAGAAAAAGGATCCCCCACACATAACATGGAAAGATTAGGTTTAAATACCTGTAAGAAAATTAGGTACCTGTAACAGATTTCTGTTCCAAGTTAGTTCTCAGGTCATTGACATTGACAGGATAGCCCTGATGAACAACAGATCATGAAGATGACATTGATTTTTGCTAGGCACGCTACAGCAACAACAACTGCCGTGACACCTGTGGAGCCTGGAGAGCAGAGCACAGGCTGCTTGTAAGAAAGGGTGGCTTTACATGTAGGAACACATCATCATCATTTCTCCTCTACCACTTGTAGTTAAACCAGGATTGAAATACAAAAGAACAGTGATTCTTGGTCCACAGTAGTTGTAAGAAAGGAAAAATGCCATGTAATCTTGAGATATTACATGCAGACCTCGAAGTTACAAAATCAGTATTGATGTAATCTGTGGCTGAAGGAATTACGGATTTGCAAGAGCACATATGGATAGGGAACGGTGAAGGAGAAAGCAATAGGATTGTCAAAAGATGCCTGAATCTGTGAACACGGACCATGGTTCCAAACAGTAACTTCCTCCAGATCTCCCCTAGATATGGGGACTCTCCTCCACAAGGGTTCATTTATAAACATTTAAACCACACTTCTCCTGCTTACAGAGGGAGGGAGCTTTCGCCCAAAATGCAAACAGACTGAGCAAAGCACGTGGACTTTTACAATACAACTGCAGCTTACAAGACAGATTTACAAGTTAGATTTAAAAGTCAGGATGCCTTTACAAGGCAATCAAAACCAGCTGAATGTTTCTGGAAAGCTACTCAGTAGATCAACTACATGTATTTGGAACAGTGTTATAACAATTAGTGAAAAAAGAATTGTTAAGAATTGACTGTAATAGAACAGTGATAACTTCACTACATCTCTGGTTTCACCATGCATTACAACTTGACAGCGTAAGACTTTGTGCTGCTGAACAGGTGCCACTTTGACATCACCCTTACTACAAATTAAAATTCTGTTTTAAAGAGCAGACATTTCTTGTGCTGTCTTCACAGGCTACTATGAAAATCCACAAACACCCTCCTTGTGCCAGAGCCATAGACCTTCCTCTGAACCCTGATTCAGAACAAGCACAGCCTTGTAAGGCAACACTAAGGAACAGCAAAGCAACTCTCCAAGTGATGTAAGTGCTGTGTACTGAGATAAGAACTGCACCAATTCAGCCAGGGTAAAACCACCAAAGATTTAAGGATCCCCATTTTCAACTTATTTCATCTAACTTCTCCTATGTATTATTGCTGGTTTCCAAGGCAAATGTGGCATTACTGTTCCATCATTTAGACCTACAGGTTCAAGGAAAAACCCTCATGACCTTTGTAATTTGGTACTAATATCACAGCAGTTTTATTTCCAGCAGAAATTCTAGACTGAGATTATCCTTCTTTTCATGATGAACCTTCTAATTTTTTTAATTTTGTTTTTCTTTTCTAGAATTTTTAAAGATATGCTGACAATGCCTATACATTTGCCTAAAGGTTTGGCTTGAAACCTTTTGTACTCCATCTCTATTGAAATGACTTACTGTCAAAATCAAAACAACTACAGCCCCAATGTGGTGCTGCAGCCTAATAATTCTTTTGCACAGAAAATACAATGTCTCTTTGCTTATATTCAATGTGACACTCAAAAGACTTTAAAGATGATTTATGTATATAATATACATCAATATGTGGAATGTCTCCTTAAATTAGTTTCTTGTGACTCGATATTCTGTTCTAAATATTTTAATTTAGGGAACATTTTAGTTGGTTCAGTAGAAGTCAAGACATGATTTAACACTGGTCTGAATGTTTATCATGCAAACACTACTGCACTGATACATCCTGGAACTCCGAATGCCTGCTATAACTTGTGTGATTGCAACGCCTTTTCTAGGGCACTTGCTATCCAGCAGTTGTTGTTTGGACAGCTCTCACTGCATTATTTTAAGATGATTCAACTTTTAGACTGTCACAGGGATAAGTTTTATTGTACATTGTTAAAGAGAGTCTCTTCTAGCAGAGGGTTTGGGGTTTTTTAACTGTCTTGCCATTTTACTCAGTTTTACATTTATTTCCTAGTGGAATAATAATTCTTGCTATTTTTCATGTTGCTGTGATTAAAAATACTTTAAAGTAATGTTGACTTAAAGCACTGTCAAATTACTAAGTCCATAGCCAGTCAGAATATAGATTGGCTTTTCTAATCTGCTGTAGCTGATACTCCATTACTTGATGAAATGCAAATAGAACCAGGAAAAGAGGTAGCCAAGGCTCATTATTCCATGCTGAAATCTTTCTCAGCCCTTCAAAAATCAACAGAGATGCTGATATTGATATTGATTTCACTGGGACCAATATTTTTCTCGTAGGAAGCAACTGTGATGAATACTTGAGTATCTTGTATTCATATTTTTCTCACTTTGTATTTCACACTCCATAAAACCTCATTTAAGAACTCTCCATGCCTGCAGCAGTAACAAACTGGGAAAGGATACTGGTTGCAGCCCATTCCTCCCATCAGAGCCTCTGTCACCACGGTGGAGGCTGGAGTGCAGGAGGTGCCCCTGAGCCCCCCCGTGAGCACACCTGGACCCAGAGCACAGGAAGGGTGCAGACAAGGAGAGCAGCAGCACAAGGATAAAGCCACTGCTCTTTGCTTTCTCAGGGGCAGTAACCTTCCTGGGCAATAATGAATTAACAGAAGCGAGATGCTGCCATGGGTAAAACAAGGAAAAGGCAAGGTTCTTTCGCATAAAGGAACCATAGGAGAAGGATTTTTGCATAAATAAGAAGCACAGTAAGGAAGATGCTTTACCTAACACTGACACATTGCTAAAATTTCACAATTCTGGGAAGGAAAACTCTGTAGCAATGTCATTGGTTTAAATAAGAGAGCAGGAAGAAGCCTGCAGGTTTCTGTGGCTTGCACTCTGCTCTGAGAGTCCCATTGCTGGCCAAAGTTCACACAGGCACACAAGGGATACCTTCTTCAGGATTTAGAATGCTGCACTGCATTAAGGACATGATACATCTTGTCAAATCCTTTGGAATGCTGGCTAGGTCAGGGCAAGCAATGCCTTTTTACTAAATACCTCCTAATGTAAGGACAATCACAGTGCATGGAAGAAGTCAGTCATTATTAGAAGTCAATTCTAAGTATATAATGAAACTGCATTATTTTAAAAGAAAATTTATATTTGAGATCAGCCTCAGAGTCTGTACAACATGATGCTGGCTAAAACACTACAATGAAGACCTCTAAAGACAGAAATCAGTTTTCCTTTTTCTCTCATGTCATTTTTCTGTACTCTGGAAATCTCTCTCTAATTGGAGCATTTGTAATGAATATATGATTCTCTAGGATAAATATTTTCAAAACTTATGCATTACATACTTAAATCTATATTACTAAATCAAGACAAAAATGCCTTGACTTCAAAAGGAGCTGAAAATGCAAACTTGCAGTTCTCTTTATTTCCAGAAATAGGTCTGCTTTTCTGTCTTACCTGGGATTTAGAATCTCAGATTCAGGTACTTACAAGGCATAATTTGACACACCAGAGATTTCTTCTGTGAATATGAAGCCTGAAGTCCCAAGAAAAACTGCTGCCTTGATTCACAATAAAATAGGCTAATTTTCCAAGAGATACACTACATTTATTCTTCTGTTCTGATAAAATCAGAAGTGTGTAACTTTTAGCAAAGTTGGAGAATACACTGACACAAAAACAGTTCTTGCTACAGGCAAAAATAATTTTACTTTTGGCAGGTTTACAGCAAAGCAAGTCAGTTACATTTTCACCTCAGGTGGTTTGTGGTATCAAAAAGGCAGTTCTTGCTGATGGAAAACTGCCCTTACATGAGGACAAGCTGTTTGCTGGGGGAAATGGAAATATTTTGCTCTCTGTCAAACCTGTGAATATTGGAGAGAAAATCTGTTTTCATGTGGGAATACTCAAACCAGAAGCTGATATTTTAATGGAGTTCTACTTGACTGACAGAGTGGTTCACGGAGACTGGCCAGCTTGTGCTTCAGTTATTACACCAAGTTACCCTAAAATTTCAGCAAGGAGTTGCACAGACACAAGAACAGTCATGTGGGCCAAGAGATGGTTCCAGATCACCTCAAACAAATCTGGTGAGCCCAGCATGGGAAGGTGCCTCTGGAAATGATGAGTCACCAAGTCAAAGACCTCACACCTCATCCCCTATGGGAAAAGCACCGGTTGTCCACTTGGGATGCTCGGAGGGACTCTGTTCATGCTGCAAACTGTCAGTAATGCCCACTGACGCCGAAAGCACTCCAAGGACATCTTGTGAACAGATGAGAGCTGCTAGACAAGGTGGTGCAGCTCATGAGCTTCCCCCAGGCTTTCCATGCAGCTGCACAGCCAAGGTGTGGAAGCCCTGCCTGCTGCCACTGCACAACACCTCGGTGTTCATTCAGTTGGAATTCGGCTGTGGGTAGAAAGCACCAGGAGCAGAGAGTCTTTGGAGGTGGATCTGGGAGCATCTTTGAAAGGACTCACTAATGCTACCTTTAATAGGGCAGAGTCATCAGATCCAATATTTACACAAAGGTTGCAAAGACCAGATTTGTGGCACTGTTATACAAATGAGACAACTTGCCATGGGAAATTGATCCAACAAGGAAATCTTTATCTTCTTAGCAGAAATTCAGACTTAAAGGTAAACAAAATGCAAGACATGTAGTCTGGGAGTGTATTCAAGTAAAAGGAATATATTTACATTCGGCTGATTCAATATTTACGATGTTTTCAAAACTTGGGTGTGCCTACCCTATTACTTAATTCAATCTTACTTTTGCTCTCAGACTCTGGTCTTACCATCCACACTCCCCACAGTCCCTTGTGTGACAAAATTCACAGGGCAGTGAGTTTATGCAGGGGTGGTAGGGATAAGCCTCTGTGCCTGCCAACATGCTTAACAACACCCCAGAACTATCTAAATAATTCCTACATCCCTCTATGCCCACACACATCTTCCTCACCAGCAAGTGAATCATGTTGACAAAGCTATCAGACCACTTCTGCTGACGCACAGCAGCGTCCTCATTATTGTACATGATGGACAAGAGCATCAAAAAGCAAATTAAATTGACCTTCCCACAAGGCACTAATACACAGGCCCACAGGATCCCATAGGAAGCCCAGACAAGACCAGTGTAGGCCTATCTCTACCTGTCTGGAGCAAGGCCAGCAGCACTGTGGCCTCTCTGGGCCAGCACAGGCTACCTGGCTATTCCAGTGGAGATTAATGAATCTCCAAGGTGTTCCTTCAGGCACTCACTGCACACAGAAATGTGCTTACACAATGCCCTGCTCACCAGACAGGTGTAGTACCCTTCAGGGGACAGGTGGGTAAAACAGTCTGGCATCCACCACAGCTTCTTCATCTGCCTCTGCCTAGAATGGGAAGAGGCAAGTACAGAAAGGAAACAGTTGCTTCTGGTGAGGTCTCTCCAAGAAACACTCACCATGGAAAACAAGACAAAATTCCAGCCTTCTGGTCAGGTATTGGTCATCCTTGCTGCAAAGGAAGTGTGTATGAAAGCACATCTGTGCGAGGCAGAGCCGCCTACGTTCCCGTCAGTCTCGCACAGCAGCTCTCGCTGTGGGAGCAGCAATGCAGGGAGCCCATCTCAAAGAACAAGCAGCCAGCTCACAGCCCCTCACTTCCTGCCCAGCACACGCCTGCAGCAGGTGCACACACTGCCCAGTAAGCTGGCCCTTTATTTCCACCTTTCCAGCATCAGAGAAATACTCAAAGCACAAGAAAAATCACAAAGGTGATGAATTGGAAGGTCTAGCCCTTATTGATAGAGTACCAAGGTATTTCAGAGAAAGAAATCTGATTACAGTAATTTGATTTCAGCAATTTGATAATCAAGGGGACAAGGTAATACAAATTAATAATTAAAGGAAAGACTGAATGGACTGTGATGGCAAAGAGAGCTTAGAATTTTAAAATCCAATATCCAGTGAATGAAGAATATAAACCCCATATGAACCCACAGGCCTCAATCAGAATACTTTCCCTTTGGGTTTATTTTATTCACAGGCCATGCCAGATGGGGTGACTGATCACGACACTGGGATGAGGTGACAGTGTTACCTTTTGCTGCCAGCAAAGACTGCTTAAAATACCCAGTTTTTAAGGGAGCTCTGAAGGGATGTCTCAATTTGGTCTCAAGGAGTGATACCTTAAGTTTTAGCTTTTATATTTTTTAGATTCTGTGCTGTTGTGGGTAGGTTTGGGTTTCATATTAAGTGCTACTAAGTTATCTTCACAGAGTAGACAGACAAAACAAATCCTTCTCTAGCTTGATACCAAGGACAACTTTCAGGCCCAAGAACAAAAACAACGGTGAAGTGAGAAGAAGAAACAAGGAGGATGTAGCATCATAATCTGAAGCTGCGGTTGGACAATTTGACTCTAAAATGCTGATGGACCAGAACTTATAAAAGTGTGGGACCTCGTGATCGGGGACCATTTTGTGACCATTCGGGTACATCTTGGGTGTGGCTCGATGGGCTCGTGTGCCCAGGTGTGCCCATGGAGGCCTTTAATAAATACCTACTTTATCCTTTTGCTCTGTCTACTCTCTGTTCCAGGTCAGCCTCTAGCAGGCATCAGAGTATGCAGGAGATGAGTGAGAATCCCACAGTGAAGAGCATGCACAGCAGTGTGAGCACTCTAAAGGCCAAGGGACCTACAGACTGGCTTGGCAGTGGAAGGCAAAGCCTGTCACCTATAAGAAACACTTAAGGAATTAGTGTACATTCCTCTTATTTCCTCAAAAAGAGGCGAGGTGGCTCAAATAAGCAAGTAGTCAATAAGCGCTGCATCTGCATTTACCTCTCTTCTAGGAGGCAAGGAATCTCTTATAATTTAGAAAGTTTGGTAGTGCATTAATTTCCTGCCCTTATGAGACTCAAAAG